>JBBPOD010000728.1:0-14800 GCA_038091255.1 Tylopilus intermedius | reverse complement strand
CACGTCGCCTATACTAGTAGTCATTCCGACATTTCACGGGATCCTGCCGTCCACCCTCGGATGCACCCAAGGACATCCACATTCAAGTTCGTGGAACGAGTCCCTGTTGTACCACAGCAGCAGTATCAGGCGCTTCTGAGCCTGAGTGCACACCACTTCTCCAACTCCCCTGCTCCAGCAGACGATTACGTCCTTTCTGCAGAATTGATACCCACGTCAACAACTTGAATGTTCTGCCAGGAATTCGTTACACTCGTATGGTATTCCCTTCCCATCTTGTGGTAGGTCCCATTCTCTCGTCTCCTGTCGCCCTCATACTGATGACATGGACACGCGATCTTGTTCTCAAAAGTACTCGACTTTTTGAGTTCTCTTAAAGGTCATGGTGATTTCCGTCATAGCTATCGGCCATATCTCTACAACTGCACTCGCGGGTGCAACTCGGTACGATGATGGCTTCCGTCACCGGCCACAGCATCGTGCGCGGTTTCCCTCTCTGGACCTCTGATACTCCCGTCTATGCAGGTCACTGATTACCCGCGACTCATTCCATCCAACCAATGGTGAACTTCGGAAAGGTTGGGGCTTGCTAGCGAATCTCGGCATCTCCGGCGTGTTTTAGGTCGCTACCGAATGGTGGAGTTGGGGATTGGTTGGATGTGAGCGCTTATCTACCATTTCCACTTGAATGTTGACCGACAGATACCTGTTGCGCCAGCCAGTAAATGACTGTTTGTCCTGTCTTCATCAACTTGGCCTGACTCGTTTGGATTTTTCGCTAGGCTGGAATTTGCGCTGAGTATTTCTGCTTCTGCCAGGTACTGTGTCGTACCTTTATCCAATGGAGATTGTGTTCCGCGCCTTTCACCTTTCACTTCTTGGCACGACACATGTGATAGTACATCAGATTCGCAACCCCAAACTGTAGTTATTTGTGTACTAGCTAGAACAATGTAACATTTGTTTGGCAGGAAATGGACGATGGACGAGCCGATGGCATCAATAAACTGGCAGTGTCACAATCAGTGAGTCACTGCCTGATCCGGTGGATCACACAGCCTAGAAACGACCAGATTAATTTTTGTCGAAGACCTAATCAAGTGATCCAAGCGTGATGATATAAATATATCATCCAAGCGTGATGATATAAATATATCAATGAGCTCCATTTAACCGCCATGATTGATGGGCTCAACTCAGTCGCTCCAAGGTCCTCGTCAAAATTCTCACGCACGAATCCTGAGGAATGATTCCCACCTCCTCTTGAACCTTACAAAAACCGGCATGCACCATCTCGTCACCGCACACTCCACACCTCCTCGAAGTCATAACCGCGACTAGCGTAACTCACCTCGATCTCGACCATGTCGCTCTGTTCCCCCCCTCATCATTCGAGCTTCGCTGTCAATGGCAGCTCGTCCAACCTGGACCAGCCTACTGTGACAGAGCACGTCATCCACTACAACGATCGGCTCCGTGAGGCCCACTATGAAAGGGTACTTATAACTTACTCGATTTCAATATATCATCTTACATTTGCTTGTAGATGGAATTTCCTGGTCGCCCACTCTCCTATAGAGAGATCCTGGAACGCTGGTCACACGCGGTGATCAAACTTCAAACTGCCAATAGTGCTCTTACGGAAGTACGAGAAGCATGTGACGACTACGCCAGCACCATCGAGGCGATTGTTGGCACTAACGGCTACAATACTTTGTTGCAACAGCTGCTTTCTGCTGTGGAGACACATCGCCAAGGTGAGAGGTCAGAAAACGGCAGTCGGTCATTCCACTGATCATATGGACAGCTGTCGTAATGTAGATGTTTGTTGTAACAATCCTTGAACAACCCAGCCTATTTTGGGATCTGAACTTTGTCCGAGTCTATGTTGTTGTAATCCGTAGTTGTCGTAGCCCGAGTTTAAATTATCCTTTCTACAACTTTGTACTAGTATTCCAGTTACAAAACCGGAGAAGTGATACAGCTTTTTTGACTCTTCGTTAGTAAGCTTCACTTCCCATGAGCGGAACAACTACTTCATACTATGTGGTTTCATCTCTCAACCCATTCATGAGTCAGAATTGGTGCGACCGAATGGCTCTTCCAGGATCATGGCACCTTTCACAGATTTGCATATGCCCTCAGTCCGGTCCGAGTCCGAGTCCGAGTCCGAGTCCGAGTCAGTCCGGGTCGGACGTGAATGCCTGATGCACCTGACGCCCTGCATCCGAGTCTAGCGGGCAAGCAGCCGCTGCACTGTTACGCTTTTCTGGACAACCACTGACAGGATGTCACAAGAATTTTCTCAACTGTGCATATGCGGACGCTCTTTCTGCGACACCGCTGCGTTCACAAAGCACAACAGGACTTGTCAGAAAGGAAAGAAACGGCTTTCTGCCGCTCTCGCCATCGCCAAAGAAGTCTATCAAAACAAGAGGCCCCGAAAACTCCAAGCCGATGGAGACGAAGCAACTCTCCCCGCTGCTGGATCTCATGAGAATGAGATAGCCACGGGCCAGGTATGTACCATCGGCACATATTCAACTTGCCAATGGGACGTTTCAATGGTGCGAGAGTTCTGACGCAGAGATGTTTTTCTAGCTTGATCATCATCCCTCTGACATCGCCGCTGGCTCATATACACCACAAGCGGACATTGACTTGCCTTTATCCCTGCGGAGAGGTCGTCGGGAAAACAGACGGTTACCAAAACGATTCAGGGATACACTTCCAGAACCACCGCTGCCTTTACCACCGCCGAGCATCGTAGCTGAGACAACAACAGCACAGACCGACATAGTCCTATCCGCCCAACCTCCAGATGACCAGCCCTCGCTAGAGCCTCCGAGTCAAAGGGCCTGTCCTCGAGCGATGTTCAAGTCACAAGCAAATGCTTTTGGCTTATTCCGCGTCTATGATAAAGACACCATTCCACTCCTCGATCCCGAAGACGCCACGAGTGAAGACTCGTCGTCACATGGCGACGGTGAAAGAGGGAATCCCTCCAATTCGTTCCACCCTTATCCCAACGAGAGCTCCATGCTCCTAGGTGACTGGTATTGGAACCATGGCTCACATAAATCACAGTCCAGCTTCAGGAAGTTGGTCTCCATCGTCGGGGGCACCAAGTTCAACCCAGATGACATCAAGACTACAAATTGGACAGCACTAGACCGTCGCCTTGGTGCTTTGAATGCATCAGATAACCGTCCTCAGAACCACTCAGAAGAAGAATGGCTGGATCATGACGCAGGGTGGATACGAGGAACCGCTACGATATCTGTTCCATTCCCTCGCCGAGCACAGAATCCAGGACCACAAGAATATGTTGTCAACGATTTCTTTTACCGTACTCTCTTGTCCATAATTCGCGAACGCCTGCTGGATCGTACACTTTCCAAGAACTTTAGATTCGAGCCCTACGAATTGCGCTGGCAACCCTCCGAAAAGGAGAGTGATATTGGAGTCTACGGGGAGCTATTCACCTCCTCAGCATTCCTCGAGGCACATCAGAGGCTGCAGGAGTCCCCCCCGGAACCAGGATGTAATCTACCTCGCCGGGTGGTTGCCCTGATGTTTTGGTCCGACGCAACACAACTCACCACCTTCAGTAACTCAAAGCTGTGGCCGCTCTATCTCTACTTTGGAAACGATTCGAAGTACGAGAGGTGTCGGCCATCTGCCAATCTTTGCTCTCATGTCGCATACTTTCAGACGGTAGGTGTACTCTTCTGCAAACTCTGGCAAGCACTGATTGCTGTATGTTCCAACCACTTCAGTTACCCGACGAATTCAGAGACTTCGTGTTAGAAACTTCGGGAAGCTACTCACCTGGAAGTTCATTCTTCACACATTGTCACAGGGAGCTATTCCATTCCCAGTGGCGAGTAATCCTTGACGACGACTTTATCAAGGCCTATCGACACGGATTTGTTCTCTTATGCGCTGACGGGTGTACAAGACGCCTGTATCCAAGGATATTTACCTATTCTGCTGATTATCCAGAAAAGTGAGCATCTCGCCCCGAATTTCCTAGGTACGCTCCGAGTGTTTACTAAAATCCCTCCTCAATGTACTAGGGTCCTCATAGCAAATATACGTAACCTCGGCAGTTGTCCCTGCCCGCGATGTCTTGTTGCAAAAGACAGGATACCAATGGTAGCAACAGAAACGGATATGCTACAGCGCCAATCGTCTATGCGCAAGGACACGCTCGAACGACAGGAAAAGGTTACAGCCGCCCGAAAGTTCATTTATGAAGGGCAGTACGTGGTAGACGCTGCGCAAGTCGAAGGGCTTCTCAAGGACGAATCATTGGTCCCAACGGAGGTATGACTCAGAATTGGCGTGCCGCAGGACGGTACACGAACACTGACTTCCTGTGCAGAACGCCTTTTCCGCGAGGCTTTGTGGCCTAGGGCTTGATTTTTTTTCACTGTTCAAGTTGGTGGTTGATCTCTTACACAAATTTGAGCTCGGGGTGTGGAAAACAGTTCTCATCCACCTGCTACGAATTCTGGACAGTGTCAAAGGGAAGAACTTACTTGCTACTCTCGACCAGCGGTAAGATCTTGCTCCGTTCGTCCGAGTCAGTGATCTAGTGGGAGACTCAAACATTTGAACAGCTATCGACAGGTACCCACCTTTGGTCAAGATACAATACGACACTTTCGTCGGAACGTCTCTGATCTGAAACAAATGGCTGCCCGCGATTTTGAAGACCTTCTGCAGGCAAGTGGTTTCTCTGACTTGACGGGACTCGCAACTGATGTATTACCTTCCTGCGCATGCAGTGTGCGATTCCTGTCTTTGCGGGGCTCCTGCCTGAGCCGCATAATGGGCAGGTCGTCAAGATGCTATTTGTATTTTCGCATTGGCACGGTCTTGCGAAATTGCGGCTGCATACAGATGAAACACTGTCCATAATGGAAGACGTCACCCGAAATGTTGGTTGCATACTTCGCGGCTTCACCAATGAGACGTGCTCTGCGTTCTCCACGAAAGAACTTCGGCGCGAAGCAGAGTCACGTATGAGACGTCAAGTTCGTTCGAAAAACGGTTCCGAGTCATTGACTCACTCTCGAAACAACGGATCCGCTGCCAGCACAATCGTTGGACGTCGCCCCAAAGTGCTGAACTTGGCCACATATAAACTTCACGCACTCGGGGACTACGTTGCTCATATCAGACTGTATGGGACAACCGACTCTTTTTCCACGCAGACAGTATGGTATTCCCTATTGGTGTATTGTGATTATTATGGGGAGTCCTGATAGCCTTCACTGTAGGGAGAGCTTGAGCACCGCATCAGTAAAAGTCGGTTTATGAGAACAAATCGAAAAACCTTCACATCACAGCTTGCAGCCATCGAACGTCGACAGGCTCGCATTCGTCACATCAATGCCAAAAGAGAAGCTCTACAGCGAGAAGATCCGACTCCTAACGTGCCAGAAGCCCGCTATGTCATCGGGAAATCCCAGAATATGCCTGAAGACGTCACTTTGTTCGTCCAGAAGAACATGGGCGACCCAGCTATGAAGGTCAGGTGCACTCACTTCTATTGTCGACATTCTGGAACATTGACAACCGCTTGGGCTTAGGATTTTGTGCGAAAATTGAAATTACATCTATTGCCTCGCATCTGTGGCCTACACACACAGGGGCGTCATGATGGCACGAATCCTCCTCACATCTTGAGCACCTATCCTTCGGAGCCCTTTGGTGGACTACTAGTAGAACACCTGACTTCAATGCCCGGCCACGTTATACTTAAAGGCGATCGTATCTACAGGCACTCCCTATGTCGGATCAACTATACAACTTATGACTTACGCAGGGAGACCGACTCAATCAATCCCCGAACAGAACATCGCGATATCATGATGTTAGCTGACGCAGATGTCCCAGAGACGCACCCATTTTGCTATGCCCGCGTTCTTGGGATATATCATGCAAATATCATTTACGTCGGTCCTGGAACCATGGACTACCAGTCGCGGAGACTGGACTTCCTCTGGGTACGCTGGTTTGAGCTTCTAGATGAACCTTCTGGTTGGCAGCACACCACGCTCGACCGGGCAAGATTAGTGCCGATGAATCGGGACGACGCCTTCGGTTTTGTTGATCCCTCTGACGTGCTGCGATGCTGTCACGTCATCCCTTCATTTGCTGATGCGAAATTGCACCCCGACGGTGAAGGAAGTTCTCGCAATGTTCGTGACTCGGAAGAGTGGAAAGCATACTATATCAATCAGTGAGATTAGCCCCATAATCGAATTGATGTTTGCTGACAGAATTTGAAGATTTGTCGATCGCGACATGATGATGCGATATCACTGGGGACTCGGGGTCGGGCACATCTACACACACTCTCACGTGCTCAAGCCCAGCATTAGATCGGGTGATGGCGCTGGAATGCACGACGATGCTTCAAAAGTGACCTTCACGGTTGACCAGCATCAGAGTCTGGCTTCAAGAACCGTACCTGACGGCGACTGTGATCCCGACGACGACGACGACTTCGCGCAGGACCGGGGATACCTAGAAGAGTCCGACGTAGATTCTAATGAGTCTGAATCGGAGCTTTTGCGAAATGCAATGTACGAATCAGACGGTGATTCGATGGGCAGCGATGATCCATCCCGATTTTACGAATTTTGATGTTCTTTGTTTCATACTTAGCCGTCACCCTTACCTCACGTCTGTACTTCTTTTCAACCAATTCTTGCCTTACACGGCGACTTCTAATTCAAGCTCTCAGCGTGGGACCACAGAGAATATTTCATTGTAACTACGCGATACTCGTGTGAGCGGCGATTGTCGGGTGCCGAAAGAGTGAGTGAACGGACGGGTTGACTCACTCAGTCGAGTCAAGGAGCTTCAGGTCACTCGCTGAGGACGTGATCCCGGCTTCATTGCAGGTCGCAGTACACGCAGTATGGCCGACGCAGACACTTGCCGTCTCTCCACTCAAATCATGGACATTCATCGGTGAGCGTTTGAGCAGCCACGCACCTAACACTCACTCTCATTGGCCCTCAGAAAGTCGCATCCGTGGTGTTGACTCGGGGTCAGCTTTCCCTTCCACAAATCGCTCGTTTCACTGGGACGAAGCCACGCACCGTCCACGCATCCATCATCGTGCTTATACAGCACAACATTCTCTGGTGCTCCCACGCAAACGACGAAGGCGACATACCCGAGCTCAACACGCTCGAATGTCTCTTGTGGCTGAGGTATGGGCGGTACGTGTGGTTGGCGGAGACGCTCTTCAGCCAGGCGGTACTAGTACGTCCCCGTATCGTACAGGTCGTGTTGGATCACTGAAAACTTTGGCCCCAGATATCATTTCATGCCTGTCTCGTTATGACCCCAAAAGTGCGGTTCTCCCCTGTGCTTTGGTTCGTCCAGCAGAATGCTGACACTTTACGCGCCTCGCTAGGTTCTAGCACGTATTCACAGCCGTACAACGTCGTGTCCGAGTCGTATATCAAACCGTCCACCCTTTTGTCACACCGTTCGCCACGGGATAGACGTATAGAGTATAAGGCCGAGGAAAAGATCAAGACCACCGGTTTTCCGACCGCCAAGGAACTTCGGCAGACCAAGGTAGCTGCAGAGGTGAGACTTAGAAGAGAAGAGGGGGCGGATACGGTCGGATTGATTCGTTCTTGTTGAGTGTCTCGCGCTCAACAGAGTACGATCCCGCGAAAACAAATACCTGATCTTGAATTAATGGAGTAGACATAGCTCACCGAAACGGCTGTCGAAGAACGGTTCAATCATGGTGCGGCTGTAGTGATGAAAGCTACCCTTAAAGCGACTGAGTCGAAGCAAGAATGTGTTTCTGACATACGATTAGGTATGTCAGTCCGCCTCCATTTTCATGCCAAGAGCGCTGACCTCTTTCATCGCAAGACCCTACTTCTACTGCGGTTGTTGGGATGCTCATTCCGGGTGACGAGAACCTGAGCGAAGGACTTGAGAATACCTTCAAGAAACCCTCGAACTCCTCTTCAATAAAAGACTATCTTGGTCTCTTGGAATCTGCAGACAATCCGAGAGAGGACAGTCTGATGATTCCATCGATGTAGACAGCCAAGGTAGCGATGATGGCCAACAACGACGTCCGACCACTGTTGTTTGCGCTCTCATCCTATCCTCTGATTTCGACGCAGGAAGTTCCAAGGACCGCAGATCGTAATCCGACGTGCACGTTTTACCACTGGTTGGTCGGCATGGGATTGATGGTCACTCGCATGCTGAGATTCTTTCTACAGGTACGTAGACCTAACGAAAGCGTATTCGGCGCTGCTCGCCAGTCTTTACAAAACGCTGTTCAGCACTGGCGTGCGCCGACAGGTGGAGCAAGAGGAGCCCGCTGGTAACGTCAAGGCTGTCCTAATGGAACGGGAGCGGACGGATGTTGCTCAAGACAAGAATCTTTTGACACGAATGGAATGCGAGGTGTTAGCAGATTGGGAGAGAAAACGAGAGATGCTGAACGTGTTAGAAATGCGCGTAGGGTACCATGGACACGGACTTGATGTGCACCACGCATTATCATAGTATGTATACAATTTCCATATGCCTCGAGGCCATCACAGCCTTTCCGTGCTGTGCTTCACAAGCGCTCCGCTAAACTGCGCAGAGGTCGGATCCCCATGGATGACCAAGCTACGCGGCCATTCTTTAAGTTGAAGGACTCGGAGCGCAGCTCCCTCCTCGCCCTAGCGCTGGCTGCACTCGTTTCGTCTGCATTTCCGACACACTCACGCAAGTATCGCATTCCTTCTGGGGACATCCTACTGCATGCTCAGACTGGCGACCTGAGCAGTTGAGGTCATCCACCGGCTGGCGACTATCGAGTGGCTCAAGTTGCTCGATCACCCCGTGAAAATGTGCGTTGCTCCTGCTTCAACCGAGGTCTCGCCGTCGTGCGTGCGTTGCTGACGATACTGTGCCCGTAGCATCGTCGCTGGGAATCATGATTCAGATGTGCGTGTGTATTCGATGACGACGTTGTGATGTTGGTGGTGAGTACGTCACTCGCAGTTGTGTTTAGATCATACACACTAGTAGGTGCGGCGAACTTGAATTCAAGCGTGCGTGTCACTTGGGCCGTGTATATCCAGGAGCCGTGCTGAACGTGGACGTTGCTACCCAGACCGTCGAACAAGCTCAGGCGTACGTGCGCAGCCACTTCAGGCTTGGCTTTTGTGCTCCATTACTTCGAGCACGAGCCTCTACGGCTCCAAGCAGAGTCAGGGAATGCCATTGAACTGGTTTTGGTGCATCCTGGGGACGATCCAGATGGAACTGATCCCAGATGTGACCATGATGCCATCGACGGTCCCGCCGCACAGTACAGGAGTTAATTGAAGGGAATCGTTGTGAGGATCGAAGTTAGTGATACGGGCAGCGGAATACCGCCCCACGAGATCCACGCTCAACGCGGACAAGGCCAATTCACCCATTTTCAAGACACGGGTCATGCATCCAGAGAGACCGTGCACTTCCTGCTTACAAGCACATGCGCGCGCAGTCACTTGCAGATCGGACAGGACGGGTGGGCCTCGGCCGCGCGGGCCATACTCCATCTCAGCTATACCCCTCCACATCCCATCGTCGCGCTGTACGACCTCCCTGAATCCATCCCGACCCAACCGGACCCGCCAAGGCCGCGTCCGTACCATTTGACTCAAAGGTGACCTTGCCCGTGCAGTGTCCTTCCAGCCGGTGCGTTCATTCGCCCATCCAGCAAACCCCTCATAACTGACCTCGCCCGTGCGGTGTCCTTCCAGCCGTTGCGTTTGTTCGTCCATCCAGCGACTCTGCCAGAGCTGACTTCGCCCGTGTGGTGTCCTTCCAGGACACGTACGATGACGATACTCACCCTGGTTCCATCCTCCTTTCTATATCGCCCATCCTCTGCCAGGGTGCCCACTCGTCTTTGCTCCGCTCGCCGTTACTGTAGCCAGCAGTCAACGACCACAGCGGTACCATCGACGACAACGACAACGACACGACGACTCCACGTGCACGACGATGATGACAGTGCAGCCCCTCCTGGCACATGTACAACAACGACGCTCGTTGTGCGTACCTTCCCTCGCTCCGATTCACCGTCACCGTCGCAATATCGCCAATTTGTGCTTCCGGAGGATCCAAGTCCATTTGGATATGTGCGTACACCCTCGTCCTCAGGCTATATCCGCGTTGCTCTTCTCCCCTCAGTGTCCTTGTGCCCGCATCCCACTTGATCAACCAGCCACACGCGACTCGGAAGCAGCGACGTGATACATTGTACTGCAGTTGCCGTGTTGTAAAGTGACTCGGATGTAGACCATGACTGACTCAATACCAACTCATCCGAGGCTTTACTAGTAACACTCTCGACAGCATCTCCTACAGCCTGACTCCGGCATAGTTCCTGCAGCAACACTCTTCTGTGAGTAATCACCTTCAGGCTTGAACACTGTCAATACCGTGGAACGGTACTCAAGTTGGCCACCTAGGCTGGCTCGGACGATTGCCGGCATTACTGTTGCGAGCCTGACGCTGGAGTTCGGACCCTCGCAGATGGCCTGGGGGGCACTTCTGGTAACAGCCGCATTGATGCTGGCGTGATCATTCGGAACTCCCTGCCTCGCCGTCGTAGCGAGCGTGGCACTGAACATGTTTACTGTTTCCGCTGTTGAAACCTCGGTGAGTGAAGACTCCCATCTATTTATTTGCAGAGATCTTACCTCCACTTTCCAGTCGTTCCATCGTGCTAGTGCGATGCTACTAGATGAAAGGCGCCGTCGAATCAGGTAAGCTCTTGTGTTTGGCCTTTAAGTAAATTCTGATCGCGGTTGCGGTGCAGCTTGCCAAAGAGCCCGGCGTCCGAGTTGTCGCAGATGATACTGTTTAGGCTATCGGCAGTTCTGAGTCATCCAGAGTCTATGGTACGGCGCTGTCCGAATCTTGAGGTGTTCAACTTGAAGCTGACGTTTAATTTAAACTAATCACAGTCGCGGTGCAGCTTCAAGCCAAAGAGCTCGGCGTGCGAATCGTCGCAAGTGATATTTCTGAAGGTGCCATAGCGATCCATGCGCGGGCTATCAATTCATTTTGGTCAGTCGTAACGAGTAACTTGATTCAGGTCCGATCGTAGTATATATAGGGACACTCGTCGTCTTCAAACTAGCCAGCGTGCCCCACCCCGCACTACTAGTATCTGCCTCACATCCCAGTCCCAGCCCTACTGACCATCATGCCCAGTGATGGCGACTCGGACACTGGAAGAACTGGCCATAAGCGGCGCTCCAACGCATTGGAGCTCGGTCCAAGGAAAAAACCGTATGTATCGCATGGCATGGTACAACGAAGAAGAATGCTGACTATCACCTAGAACGGCCCAGGACCCTCTTGTACATCACGGAAGACATTTCGGTCGAGTGACCCATGCGTTCAAGTTCTGCAACATCCAGACGCTACTTGCCAACGGCATCGTCATGTTGTCCGAGGGGACACATGAAGCTGACGAAGACCTCGGTGTCACGTAAGTGTTCCGGTTCTCTCGCATGGTTGCCTACTAATTACCTGTGCTCACCAGAGAAAGGCGCGAGTTGAGTATATTCAAAAAACTACTCCGAATGGTACCGGGGCTGGAGGCGCGCCTCGTGGAGTCATCATCAGAAGAGGTGATAGAAATCGGTGAACTGGTAATGACGACTCCATGACTATTTTGGTTGTCCTAACTAATAACGAACTCTAGATACAGAAAGGGGTCAATGGGGGGCGTGCAGACGATACCAAGGGAATGAAGAGCGCCATCGTCGACTGGATTACGCCGAAAGGACAGACGCTGAACCCGCATATCCCCCGCAATGTGAAGTCAGCCCGAGGGTTTAATCACGAGCGGACGGGGGCTTTGTTATGCCCTGCGGGGCTTGACTGGGCAAACACAGAGTAGGACTTCTTTTTCAGTTTTTTTTTCTTCCTTGACCATGACTTTACGCACAGAACGCGAATGAAACTGACGAATGGAGATATTCAAGTTGCTGGGGACCAGTGGCCTCTCTTTTTGTATGCGAATTATACATACGACCCCGAGGACCCATGGAACGGGCTATTGCAAGGAGGACTGTTGGTCTCCGTAAGTAGCAACTGGGACATTCTTGTTCGGATATGAATTCATGCTTTTGTAGGCATTTAAACATGTATTCACATCACCCAGCTCCGTCGAACAAGAGCCGAAGGCAACACGTTCCGGAAATGCGCGGATCCACGGTATGCGTGCAGTCACCAAGGCTTCGCTGGCCTACATCGCAACACAGGTAGGCGACTCGGATATCACCCACCGCGAGGCTGTACTGAACTTTCTACAGACACGCTTTGCCTTAACGTCTGCACAAGTGTTCTCCCGCACGGACCTCGTGACTGATTCAGAACGTTTTTATTCGAGCATTTTGGAACTATTAGAAGACCCTGACGAGAAGGATGAAGTCGATCAGTTGCTTGCTTGGTGGAATAGGTAACATTGTTGGCCGATCAAGTGGGATATTTACTAACTTCTACACTAGACAAGTCTTTCCACTGTACACTGAGACTGAGCGATTGCCGTCGAAAGACAGTGCACTCGCACGCATCCGGCAAAAACGCTTGGAGCGTAATGAGCGGGAGAGAGAGGCGGCAGCCGAAGCCCGCGAGTGATTCCATTTTGCTAGTAGCTACATGTCATTCGATCAAAGTAAATTCTGTCATGATCATGATTCTGCGTGCAGTTTAAACGAGGCAATGAGTGTCTAAGTATTATATAAAGGGATGTCAGGACATGAACCCGGATACCGTAATTATCACCACAGTACCCCGCTATCAATTCCGGCTGTCGTGGTCGGATGACCAGAAGGGACAGTTTGGACGGCGCTTGGTCGAACGTGTCTTGGAAAGCAGTGGCTATGGCACTGTCTGTGGAACTTGACAAGGCTAGAGAATAGCCATCATACTGGTAGTTCCATATAGTACTTCTCATGCGAGGCACAAAGAAGTAAGCTATCAAAGGAGTCGGGTGTACCATGCCGTTGTCGAATATATCGCCGGCTACAATAAAAGATGAAAAATGGCGAGATGAAACAAAGAGACGCACGTTATCGGGACAGTCGGCCGTGCAAGCATTGCATCGCCGTTATCGAATGTATCGCCGGCTATAACAAAAGGTGAGATATGGCGAGATGAGACACAGAGACATACCTTATCGGCGGGACAGTGAACCATGCAAGCATTGCGTGGCAGTTGTCGAATGTATCAACAGCGATGACAAAAGATGAAATAAGGTGAGGTGAAACATAGAGACACACCTTCTCGAGACAGTCAACTCTGCCAAGGATCGTAGTGCTGGATGCCGTTCAGTGCAAGACCCATAAATCTGGTCGTTTGAGTGAGAAATGAAACTCATGGTAATAAAAATCTGTGCGACTGATCAGTGAGACACCACAACAAGTGATTACGGCGGTAGATCGGTGTTACCAGGCACACGGTTGGTTGCAATGACTGAGAAAAATGATAAACAAATACAGACCGGCACACCTTATGCGTAGTGATCTTTATGAAAATTTGTTGGAATCATCACACCCGGTGATCCACTGTTAACTACCACGCCGGTGATTATCTAAGCATGTGTCACAATGATGCTGGAAGATATAGTTGGGAGGAAGTACAAAGATATATAATTCTATATAATTCTATATCATTTTGTCATCAATTCAGTGATGTACGATGCCAACAACCTGTGAGTGGGAGGCACATCCGCCGTTCATAGACTGGGATTTCCGCTGACGTCGCGCACTCACTTGCAGCGAGAACAGGCATCGCGACGGTCCAGAGACAGGCCAAGAGGTGGCCCTACCACGATGGGCCAGGTGCCACTTTGGTGAGAATGGGAGCGGGAGTGGTCGATGAGACTGATGTGGCGTGTACTAGCGACGCTTAGATTTCATAATTGTTCTGATATACCGTTTTGGGACTGGCGCAACTGGTGATGCTTGATAATGGCGCAAAACACAAACTCAGTAACTCTGATTGCAAAACACCATGGATCAACTGAACGATTTTTGTAGGCATAGTTTAGGTGTTCTAAAACATGTCTGTGTAGTCTGATCTAAAAAAATTGCTGATGTTGTGGAGCACGAGTCACCCCAAATTTTGCTGGCGCAAGTGCTAGTGAATGACTGTAAATGGAAATGTGCGTCACAGTTCAAGCGTTCATAGGGTTTCTATGACCTCCTTGCAATGATACCCACCCTGTCTTCAGCGCGTCTCTTCCAATGGTCGTCTACCGGCCCGAACCTCGACGCACAGTACATTCCACAGCCCTCCGGGCATCCCTGGACCCGCAAGCGTCAGTGCTGGCATGGTTTTATGCCTTCTCACTTTGCTCCTCCGTACATTAGCACACCCTGTACGATTAATCACGGTTGACTACTTTGCTAATGACCCAGAACCTACCCCCCCAAAAAAGAACCCCCCACCCCCCTACCCTTTCAAGAAGATGGTATACGCAGACGGCATATGCAGCAAAACAGAGAACGAGGGTGTATTCGATTACCAAGCATACCGAACAAGGGAAAGTTCGGGAACGTTCCGTGTCGGAAAGTCGGCATTACTCCTTATGGTGCGAGATTGCGATATGACAATTTTGATTCTATGGCCCTACAGGCACTCCTGGACCCGCAAGCTTTCGTATCCATTGTTTGTTACCCCCATGTTTACATTGTACCCGGGAGAGAATCATAGCAGTACATTCAAGTTCGCGTCG
>JBBPOD010000727.1:0-14800 GCA_038091255.1 Tylopilus intermedius | reverse complement strand
GTGGGGTGGGTGCCTACGTGATCGAGTTGCGGATTCAGATGGAGTTCATGTACGTTTGGCGTTAGAGTGACGGTAGTGGGTGGTTGATGAACGCTGTGCGCGTTGCTGCGGTACACGGCTCGATACTACGATAGAAGTCTTGACAGTTCGGGTTATGGTGAGAATCGAACTTGCGTTGAACATATATTTTATCTTGCACGTTCAAACTGTCACCGTGCGAATGTGGCATTGCAGAAGTCCTCATTGTTGCATCCACCGTAATTCTGAGCAAGATAACAGTGTATGCACTGCAAAAAGGTGTATGCAACCGACCACAATTTGACACGTCGCAACGATCTTGAGGACCGTTGCACTTGAGCAAATGAAAGAGCTGCAGGATAGAGGAGAGGAGATCAATACACAGATAGTAGGTAAAATCGGCATGACAAGGGACATCAAACGCACGGACCACGTTCATGTGTGCACGCAAGGGCCGCACCTACGCCGGCGTCGGACGATTCAGTCCCAAATTCATCCGCTCTGTACAAAGTCATCGGGAAATCAGTGAATATGCTTTAGGGAGGTGTGAAAAGAAACCCACGTGAAACATTTACTCTCGTTGTGCCCCAATGCCAACGTTGGCGGTGGACGCGCTATTCTCCTTGTTCTCGACCAGTGCACTTCTTCGACTATCCTAATCCAGTCCGACGTGCAGCTGATCCGACATGAGGGCGAAGCCTGAAGACACGTTTCGGATTTGCCTGGGGAAATGTCGGAGACGGTCTTTGAGGCAGTAGATACCGTCGATGGCACATTTGGATTGATCATGATGTGTTGCAATGCGTTGGAAAACAACGAAGTCTGCCGCGGTGCGAGGTTCTCGACAGATGGAGAGAAACAAGCTGCGACCGTCGCACGTGGATGTTCTACGCCGGCGGTTGACGAGAAGGAAGTCTTGACAATTCGGGGGCAGGGTGAGGGCCACTTGTTAACTCGCGATCGCAGGTAATGGGCCGGAGGTCAGACGGAAGTAGGCCACAGTTCTGCAATGAGTGTTTCAATCCACCCCCGATCGATGGCGCGAAGGATCGAACACCAGAAAAGGGGTCACCACCAAAGGAACACCCGTGCTCATGTCGCTCATATTGTCAGCAAAAACCGAAAATGGCGTATCCGACCACGTACGTTTACTCTCTGTGACTGGGTCCTCTGCTACCTCCCGGAGAGTGTAGTACCTTTGCAGCGCAGTGATCCCTCGCTCATCGTCCTACAATGAAAAGAAGTTCACGTACGATGTTTCAGGATCTACGACAAACACTTGGGGCGGGTCCATCGTCTTCAGCGAGTTCGAATGTTTTGGAAGCGGAGCCTGGGATAGAGGTTTCAGGGGACTTTCGTGGGCGGTAAGGGCGACGCACCCCAGGGACTGCGCTCACATTTCCTACGTTGAAGCGATGAACGTATGTCACAATGTAGAGGTAGGAATACCAACCACAGCTGAGTGACGGAATGCCCGACCACAGTGCAGCGAGAGTGTCAGTGGTGTGCGAGGACGGTGGGTGCTAATGAAGATGAGGGCGAGGACGCGTTGTCGGCGAATGAGGATGACGAGGAGTAGATGGAATTGTTCATCTGGTTATCTGTGAGCCTCGGTGGGGTGTGCATGACGAGGTACCTCACCGAAGAAGGCCTGCTTTCTCTCTGCGCGAGGTTGCTTGAGGTTCGCGAGCCAATCGTCGACGACGACGACATCTTCTGGGAACGATATCGACGTGTCCGGCGTGAAAACTTGGAGCACGCAAGACTCGAAAATCGTCTCGAGCGATTCCCCCGAAGCCATGGGCACGACGGGACGGTCAGAGCTTGATTTGGTCACGTTGTCATGTTTCCTCCTCCCGACCTCGCCTCTCATCCCGGCCTCGTGCTCATCACCGATGAAATACAAGCACCCGCAGATTTCCTGATCCACCGATTTCTGAATCTGCGTCTCAAGGATTCAAACCGATCTCGGTGTCTGCTGCTCTCGGTCTCGGAAGATCTCGAACGCATACGCTCCGTCGCTTCCAAGTGGGTACGTAGCGCGTGGCGTCTCCCCTACGGCGTACTGACATCGCCATGTAGAATCTGAACGTGTCGCAGAACGCGAGGTTCAAGTTTGTGGATGTCTACGCGCACCTCGAGCCCGAGGCACCCGTTCCTGAGAGAGATGCAAGACTGAGACGCATCATCGATCTCGTCGCCACAGAGCTGTGCAGACAGGACCACGACGGCGACGAAGCAAAGCATCTCGTCATCTTGGATGACATCGCCACCCTCGAATGGCTTGGATACTCCGTCTTGGAGCTATCGCGTCTGTGCCGTGCGCTGCGGGCATTGTGCCTCAAGGTAAGACATCCTCCGTCGTCGCGTACGCACCCGTTCATAGACGCGTGCCTCTTGACAGGCCTCTACTACGCTCTTGATACGACATCACGTCCTCAGTCGATCAGAACTCGACCCCCTATTTCGACATCTGCTGCAACTTTGCTCCTACCACGTAGAGGTAAGACCTCTATCGAGCGGTCGCAGCGGCGCCGTGAGCGGTGAAGTAAGTCAGGTCCCTTCAGACGCTGATCGGAACGAACGCATGCCAACGCACACCCCGTAGCTGTGCTTACACTTGGGTCCCGTGGAGAACAAACCGTCATACCCTCTGATCACGCGTGCCGCTGCGTTGCAGTATCGACTCACGGAGGGTGGTGCAATATTTTTCAGCAAAGGTACTAGTGAAGGGGTGCTCTAAAATAACACTGAATCAAAAGCCATTGTCATGGAGGCATTTCATGATCATGATAGCGTGTAGGACGACATCTTACGCTTTTGGAAGAAAAATCTCGTTAACCTTTCCGGTCCACGGCTGCCAGTCGTGTAGACGAACAAAAATATCTCGGTAGCTTGATCCCGCTCAAGATAGATACCGGCGGGCGGCCATGGCAGCGCTCCAGGTTGTCATGTATCACAAATAGCATCCAGTTTTTCCTTCAAATTCTCCTCCGTGTACACGACCCCCTTCAGTGCTCCCGCGTACATGTTCCACACCACTTCTCGGTATGCCATGTACCCATCCACGACGGCCTCCTTTACATGTGTGAGCAGCACCGACACCGTCCGGTTGTCCTCCAGGTATAACCGGAGCTTCGTGACCGCTGCCCTGAGATCGCGTTCGCAGGATGCCACAAACCCTGCATGCAACGCTTCCGCCGCAGTTTGACGTGCCCACTCTTGTTCGGTAAGCAACGGAACCGGTTCCGGTGGATTCGTCGGCGATGGGTTCACTGTACGGGAGGCGTTGAAAGCCCGGACACGGTCGACCCATTCTTGTAGGGGCTCGCACGGCGTGCTGGCGCAGAGTGAAATGAGGTTTTGGCAGGCACGTTTCAGGTCTTGGTCGATTTCCTGAGGAACAGGAAATAACTTTCAGCGGGACCTTTAGATGATATCGGCGCTCACGTGTCTAGCGTCAGTCATACTCTCGTATCCACGTGGCATCCCGAGGGATGCAAACAGTGCGTCGGGGAGCAACGCAGTTGTTCTGTTGAAAATGGAAGCCAGTGCATCTATGTGTGTCTTCAGCATGGGTTCGAGGATGAACCAACTTGGAGACAACCTGTCACGCCACCCTGGCTTGTTTGTGGTTGGGTGTCTCTCCCAGCCAAATCCAAGTTGTTCCCAACTTCTTTCAAGATCAGGAGATGTCGAACAAGGAAGAGTTCGCCGTCGAGCGTGCTGGCTGGCGCGCTGCGTTGTCCAATGATAGCGCTCGACAACACGAGCGACTGTCGACACAGACTCACAGCTTCCTGGGCAATGTCTTCAAATATCGCAGGCTGGAATAGGTGTGAACGACGGTAACAGCATAGTACACCAAAGCTGTACCTTTACGAAATCGTGTAGTTGGGATAGTACCCAAACGGTTTTTTGCAAGGTCGGATACCACGTTTCCTGCTTATCCAACGAAGAAAGCTGGAATAACCGGCTAACGCTTTCCTTCTCCTTGACGTCGAATTGAGAAGTAGGCTTTCTCACAGCTGTCGGCGTTCATGAGCATTCACCGATCCGCGGAAACGAAGTGATCCAGCAACACACCTACGAGTATATCTGGGTATGCTAGATCTTCCGGTTTGGGCGCGAAGTACCGGATCTCGGCCTGAATCAAGCTCTGAGCCTTGAAGAAAAGCCTTGTCTGCGCATCTTGGAGGACCATTTGTAGCAAGTGGCTGATATGGAGTCTTCCGAGGCCCCTTGGCTTCGGATGGTCGAGGTCCACGTTGAGCTCGTCGGGAGGCTCTTCAGGGAGCTCGGTGATGTCGAGCACCATCAGAGCTTGGAGGACAGTACAAACTTCGCAGAGTGTAGTGAGTCGAGTCTCATGAAGGATACGAGGCCGGAGGTCGTCATAAAGATAGTCACAGAGGGTTTCTAGGTAGGGGCTACAAGTGCCCATTGTTAATCAAAGACGTAAACGCAGTAAACGATACGACTCACTATAGTTGGTCCTCACCCGAATCGAAAAACTCGCGGAAGAGATTAAACTCGTCGGTACATAGTTGCTTCAGATAAGCACATCCCGCGTTGGTCTACAGAGCAAAATACGAACATCTGACTTTTCGATGGAGATCGCATGCTTACAAGTTCGACCAACTCAGTATGCGTTGGATCCAGCCCTCGTATTTCTTCCATCAAACGGCCCACCAAGAGGGCCTTACGTGCGCTAAAGTAGGCCGAATGGCATTCAGACAAGAGCGCGGAGAGTTCCTCGGGGTGCGCAGCCGCTCTCCGCTCCAGCTCGTTGAGAAGGGGTGCCAACTGAGGAGTGACGCTCCGGAATCTCGTGTACAAGAGATGCATCTGCGCTGTACTAGATACATCCTACTGGGGTCAACTCGAATATCCTGCGGAGAAAAATCCAAGCTACCTTTTCAGATAAACGCCTGGAGATGTCTGCTGTGAGAGCTCTGAGGGAACCGACAAAGAACATCTTGATGAGTGTCATGGCGCGCGTCATACATTGCTGAAAGCGCAGTAGATAGACTTCTGCCTCCTTGTAATATCGCTAGATGTGATCTCATGAGTACTACAGTAACATGATGACGACCAGTAAAAGAACGCACATGACCTTTTAGATACTCGATGCAAATGTCGACGCGTTCGACCATGTACAAAAAGTCGGTTTGCAGGACGAGCGACTCTCCGGGATGATTGAGCATTCGAGTCGCGTGTTCGAGCTCCTGAAAATACTCCAGTCTCGTATCGATTTCGTCCGTCAGTTCAAGCAGCTTGTCCTGCAGAAGACTAGTCAGACACCGCACAAACGCACAAACGTGTCACTGACCCTGTCCTCGAGGAGCCGTTCACAAGCATCCTTCAGGCTCTTCCCACTCTCCTCCACGCTCCTCCACGCCTCGAGCATGCTGTCCACCTCGTTCTCCACCTCGTCGAGTCTCTCGAGCAAGATGTCCGCGGTGCCCAAGTGTTCCGCAACCATGGCGACGTGCGCCCGGAAGTGGGCTTCCTGGCTATGCGCGACGGACCGGTCGACCTGCGCGAACCAGTCATAGAATTGCTGGGGCGTTTGTATGGGCACTTTAGGATCCAGTGGGTGCGATGGTGCGGCACGCGTGGGCGCAGGGACAGGCGTGGATGGCCGCGAGCTCGAGCCAGGCTTGGTTGTCGCACGTACGCTGGGCGTTGGTGCGCGCGAGGCGTCGTCCTCGACGGCGATCTGCTCGAGTTCTGAGACGAGTTATTTGGGATGGCGACCGCGACTTACTTTGAGAGGAAGTGGTAGGTTTTCACTCGCAGTTTTGATGGCAGCGACGCTCTTGAGAGCGAGGTCGCTCAAGGGTGCTTTAGCCTCCCATTCTTCGAGGGAGATTTGAGGCTTTGGTGTTGGAGGTGCAGCTGGACGAGGTCAAACCGCTGACATGAGTGACGTGACACAACAATTTGTAGCATATCGCATTACCAGCATCATGATGTACTAAGTGGATATCTAAAGATGACTAGGCGAGAAAGACAGCGACTATGAGGCTACATCTGCCCATGGCGATGGCTCTGCGGGCATTAATGGCACGGAAGGAGAGGCCGCAATAGATGGTAGCGATCCTTTGAGAGCACTAACGACGACGAGGGTGACAGCGACAGACTCAGAGGACCTTGCCACAACCAGTCATACTGAACTGCCAGCATGACAGTTCATGATATATTCAATACTTCAGCATTCCAGTTAGCAGATTCCATGCCTGGTTTTCACTTGGATCTTTGAGAGCAAGTCAATCATTACAATCCATTCTATGCTAAGCTAGTCAGAGTCCTCTTCAACACAATATGCCCTCCCTGTGCTGACACCAGCTTTCTCACACATGACCTCCTCAGTCTGTCCTACCGTACCTCCAAGGTAGTCTGTGGCCAAATCTCTAATCTTCTCCCACTGATTCCCAGTGAGTTTCCCAGTTGCAATTGTTACTTCACCTGTTGCGAATCCCCACAAGCACTTTGAGAATTTTCTGGATGACCTTCTGGTAGGAATGATAAGACTTCCAGTTTCCCAGTATTTGAAAGCTCTCTCAACCTTGAGAAATACATGAACGAGCATAAAAATTAGCACAAAAAACTTACTGCAACAGTGCAAAGAGCAAGACCTGCTATAGGGTTCTTCCCCCTTTGCAATTCAGGTGGAGCTTGAGAGACAGTCTGAAGAAAATGTGCAAAGGTTTCAATAATACAAGGATGGCGAAATGCCCCCCTGGTTTTCTGTGAAATTACGAATAGATGAATAAACAATACTTAGAATTAAGAACAAACTCACTAAAGATTCATCCTCATTCACATCTACCTTCTCCCACATGTAAGGATAGATGTCAGGTGGGACAATAACCCTCCTACCACGGTGGTCAGTGCGAAATTTGTTCTTGGGTACAGCCCAAGCCACATATTCCGCTCGGCCTTGGGGGGTAGCCAATTCCTGGTAGTCAGCGAAGAAGTGTTCGACAGCTAAAAGGGCCTTTTTGGAAATCTCTGCTCGCCATTCGCAAGCTCGTTGTTTAAGCTTCAATGAAATCAGAGTCAGCATCATCAGTGTAATATTCATCCTCACTTACGAGTGCAAACACTGGCTCATCTCGAATTGAAACTTTGTGTGTCACCCCAATATGCCTGTCCCACAATTTTTGGGCAATGACTACGTGGTACGGGTGAACAATGTCCCAAGGGTTTTCGAGTGTGGCGATATAATAGTACCACCGCGGGAGTACAAGGTCGTGAAACTTCTTGAGGGTCCAAGGATACCCAGGTAGATCTTCGTTGTGGTACTTCTTTGCCTTTTTGCGTCCATGGCCACCTTGCACATCAAGTTCGGCTTCGTTCCCAAGAGCACGAGCAGCACGAGCAGCAGCACCGCCATCCGAGTCAGCAGCACCATCGGCACCATCGGCACCATCAGCACCATCAGCAGGTACGGCACCATCTACAGTGGCAGTACCATCGATGCCATCCCCTTGTTCACGGCCCGGCAAAGTCGCGGTCTTGGTAATCTTGGTTAGTGTCAAGGGGCGTGAGGACATACTGATTGGCACCTACATATACGGAGTTAGTATTTAGAAGCAGTTCGTTGTAATTGCTTACATTTGGATGGCCTGATGTGCCCGCTGTCGAGTTAGGCTTGCGGGCAGCGGCATTCGCACTACGCGTTGCTCTGCTTGGGCCCTGCTCGTGGGCATCTCCCTCATTATTGTGCGGGATCGACTTCTTCAACGAAGATGGATGGGATACGGCACTTTGTGGCGCCTGAGAACCATAAACTCAGTAATTAAAGGCAGCTGCTGGCGAATACTTACCTTTGGATGACCCGACGTACCCACGGCAGAGCGAGGGTTGCGAGCGGCAGCATTCACACTGTGCGCTGCTCCGCTTGAGCCCTCAGTTTGCTTGTGGATGTCTTCATTATGATTGCGCGGGATCAACTTTTCCGTCAACGAAGATGGATGGGATACGGCGAGGCTTTGTGACGTCTAGAACATTGTCAGTATTTAAAAGCAGCTCATGGTAAACAATTACCTTCGGATGGCCCGACGTGCCCATGGAGGAGCTAGGCTTGCGGGGGACGGCCTTCGCACTGCATGCTGCTCCGCTTGGGCTCTCAGCTTGCTCATCGGCATCTTCCTCATCATTGTGCGGAATAAGTTTCTTCGGGCGAGATACAGTACTTTGTTGCACCTAAGAAGCACGTAGTCAGTATTTACATGCAGCTCGTGAAAGTACTTACATTCGGATGACCCGGCGTGCCCACCGTCGAGCTAGGCTTGCAAGTGGCGGCATTCGTGCTACGTGCAGATGGGCCCATTGTCGAGCTAGGCTTTCTAGCGGCGGCATTACGCTCAGCTCCGCAAAGGTCCTCTGTTACCTGCGAGGTTACTTCGCCGTGGGGCCTCGGCGTCTTTGACACCGTGGCTGAGCGGGATACAGTATTGACTGGAGTCTAGAACGCACACGCACGTTGGTATTCCAATGCAGTGTAAAACGTCAACTTACCTTGGGATGGCCCGGTAAAGAACTGGGCCTCCGAGCGGTGGCTCCACTCGAACCCGTGGCCTGCTTGCCGGTCACGTCCTGATCGCGCGGCCCATGATCCTTCGTCAGCGTGGATGGAAGGGATACCCTAGGGAGGGGTCGCTAGAACGTAGTCAGTACTTAAACACGACATATGTTGAATTCGCACTTTTGCGAAAGTGGGCTTGGGGTCGTGAGCACCATCAGTCGCATCCCCAGTGCTGCTGTCCGACTCGGACGTGCCGTCGCCATCCGTTCCATTACCGTCTTCGTCTTGATACAGTGAGTGCTCGTCGTTGCCCTCAGGCAGGGAAGTAAATTTATACAGCATCTCGGTGTAACTTGAAGCGCCATCGGGCGGAACGTCGGAGCGCTGTACAGGTGACTTCGATTTCAATTGGGACGGAGGAGGCGCGTGGTCCTGACTATCGTCGTCGTCAAAGAGACCCCCATAGATCGTAGATACATAACCTAGTCGAAATATTAGTCAAATGAGTCAAATTCGGTAATTTACATACCTTTCTGCGAACTGGGAGTACCTCTACTCTGACCTGAGGGCGAAAGAATTTAGTTGGAATCATGCAAAAATTAAGGAGCAGGCCATACCTGCTTGATTCTCGCTGTCGCTCACTCTTTTCTTGCCAGTCGAGGCATTGCGAAGTTGATCGCTCTGCCAATTGGGCAGAAACCCCGACAATCGAGGCTTGCTCGTATCGGGGGGTGGTTCCATTGTCTTCTTCTTCGTCGGTCTGTGGAACGTCGCAGTTAATCAGAGAGTGCAAGAAGTGAGTGACTGTGGGACGGCGTTAGCGGGATAGCTCACCGCTCACGGTTTCCATTTTCAGACCCCTTTCTCTTCCGACCTCCTCCGACGTTTCCCAAGTCCCTCATATTGATTCCTTCTGCTCCTACCTCTTCCTCCACGTTCACCACCTCCTCGTCTTCAACCCTCTCACCGCCATCGGAATCCTATCGGGTATGATCGTTAGCTGGATCAGCCTATCGCACGATGTACTGATTGGTTTACCGTGGTCACAGCAACTTCCTTACCCTTCCATCTTTTCGACGCTCTTCTAGCTCCCTTGGGGCTCTCATTTTCAACCCTTCGCTTCCGTGTGCGCCCCCCTTCAGGCCTTTCTGTGCCCTCGCCATTCTCGCCTACAGCATCTGCGTCGTCCCGTTCGGCGCCGCCTGTCGGCGCACGGCTAATTTGATTGACCTCGTGCCCAGCCTCGTGTCCGGCTTCGCGGTCTACCGGATCGATCGCAAGTTCTGTTCTATCATGTACGTCCGAGTCGTTACCATCGTGTAGATGACCCATCTCACGGTCTGATCCAGTGCTACCATTATCTATCAACCTCGTTATTACCGCAATTCCAGCCCATTGAAAGAAGTACGTACCCTCTGTTGGCATGTTTGATGGATTATTCGTGGCCGAGCTGATCTGTTGCCTAGTTGTCGACGGCTCTGTGCGCCGCTGCTTCGAAACGCTGGGACCGGGTGGTTCTCGTGCCTTCGCGCTTCGTTCTTGTTGTTCCGTGAGCAACTTCCTCTCGAGCGCGGCTATCTCGCTCACAGCGACTGTTTTCTTGGGTAGTTGCAACCTTGTCGTGTGCCGCTGGCTGTGCTGTGCGTCGAGATCCACCAATCCTGGGTGCGCTTGCCTATTGCTTAAGCGGGTGGCGACCATCTAATGTGGACCAGTGTGAGCGCAGTTCGATTGACGTCGAAGACGCCACCACGGAACTAGAACACCGTCACGGAGTGTATACAAAGTTCCGCTGCTGCGTGACCAAATAATAACGTGGGTGACAAAACAAATCAAGTAACATGACTCAACATAAGTTCATGTTACTTAATACTTATTTCAATACCATTAGTCGTGCTCATTGACGACAAAGTAGACATCTACCGTCCAAATGGCTTCGACCTTCAAGCCTCGTCAGTTCTTTTGTGCAACCCCTATTGGGCCATCATGCAAAAGAGGGTTTGTGTCTCATGCGAGATTCCTTGAGCACAAGAGAACTCTGCATGACTCTCCTCAAAGAGCTCAAGCTGAGAGAAGGCACCCTAGTCAAGATGCAGCTGAGGCTCCTAAGGACTTGGAGGGACATAACATACCTCCAAATGATGGATCCTATTATACACCCCATCCAGTCATCAATGGTAGGTTATTGTTGACTTGAGATATAAAGTTACTGACAATAAGTTCAACACCATGGCACTTGCAGGTGTTTGTTGTGACATCAATGGCAATGATCTACCAGAAGGTGTCCCTCCCCCTAAGTCCTCCACCACCTCATCACCAGAAAATCCATGGCTTCCATTCTCTGATCGAGCTCAATTTGAGCTTGCAGATTTTCTTTTTCGCAAGAATGAAATGCCTGGGGCTCAGGTGGATGAACTGATGCAAATCTGGGCTGCATTTAATCAAAACCAAGACAAGTCCCAAGTGCCTCCTTTTGCTTCAGCCCATCATCTTTATCAAAAAATAGACCAAATCAATGATTCCAAGATATGGCATTCATATTCCTTTACCTATGCTGGTGCAGATCTGGGGGATGAAAGTCTTCCTACATGGAAGTGTGCCACATATCAGATGGTAGTCCGTGATGCCAAAGCTTTAGTTCAAGAACAACTGTCTTGTTCAGAGCTCAAGGACTATATGGACTATTGTCCACGCCAAGTATTTGGAGACCATCAAAACCGTATATGGTCAGATTTTATGACAGCAAATTGGGCATGGGAGCAATGTGTAAGTAGTATCTAGCAACTTGAAGGATCTATTCTCAGTTCTATTATTCAGAATACTCTTTCCTTGGATGAGGAAAATCATGGAGCTATGTTTGTTCCCATTATTCTTGGAAGTGATAAGACCACTGTCTCTGTTGCCACTGGCAATGTTGAGTACTGGCCACTCTATCTCACCACTGGCAATGTGCACAACAATGCTCGACGTAGTCATGGATCAGCTGTGGGTTTATTGGGATTTCTGGCCATTCCTAAAAGTAAGTCTTTATACAACTTGGAACTTTATATACTTTGCATTGTGACACTAACTATATGATACTTATAACAGCTGATCAGGAATTTCAAAGTGATGAAGAATTCCGTACATTTCGACGTCATCTATTTCATGCCTCTTTGAAAGCAGCTCTAGAACCTTTGCGTAGTGCCATGACAAAACCTGAAGTCACTTTATGTGCTGATGGGCACTATAGAAGAGCAATATATGGCCTTGGACCATATATTGCTGACTATCCTGAACAAGTACTCCTATCATGCATTGTTCAAGGATGGTGTCCCAAGTAAGTAAATTTATTGTATATTGAATATCTGTAATTGAAATTTTTACCTTGAAGATGTCTTGCTCATCGAAACAATTTGGATGAATCAACATCTCCTCCTCGCAATCATGAGCATACAAAGTTGGTGATGCAGCATGTTGACTCCACTGCCTTGTGGAAAAAATATGGTATTGTTGATGGCATTCTAGTATGTATCTAATTCTTACAATGACTTGAGTCTTACTTGAGACCAAAATAGCCTTTCACTGAAAGCTTCCCAAGAGCAAATATTCATGAGCTTATTGCTCCTGACATTCTCCATCAAATTATCAAAGGAACCTTCAAAGACCATCTTGTTGCATGGGTGGAAACATATATTAGACAGCATTATCATGATCCTAAGGCCATTTTGGCTGACATTGATCGTCGGTATGTTCAATTTTGAATTTGTGTATTTTCTTTGTTAATCAAAGATATATGTAGTATTGCAGCTGTGCCATCCTTTCCAGGATTAAGACGCTTTCCACAAGGCCGTGGTTTCAAACAATGGACTGGAAATGACTCAAAAGCTCTTATGAAAGTAAGTACTATTGCTAGATTTGTGCTTCTTTAAATTCCTCAATATTGTAAACAATAGATTTATTTGCCAGCAGTTGCAGATTATATACCAGCCAAGATGGTACAAGCCATAGCTGCATTCTTGGACTTTTGCTATATTGTTCGCAAATATGCTCTTGATGAAGCCGATCTCACAGCATTGAGGAATGCCTTGCAACGGTTCAAAACTCATCAGGCAATCTTTCAAACTTGTGGAGTTCGCCCCTTAGGAATATCAATTCCTCGTATTCATGCACTGCAGCATTATGAAGAAAATATTCAGCTTTTTGGTGCTCCTAATGGCCTTTGCTCCTCTATTACTGAATCCAAGCATATCACTGCTGTCAAGAGACCCTATAGGCGTTCAAATCGTAATGGAGCTTTATATCAAATTCTGGTTATCAACCAACGGCTGGATAATCTAATATCCTACAGAAATGCATGTATTGCAAAGGGTATGATTTTATGTATTCAATGATAGTAACAACTGCTTGACTTACTACTAACTTTAAAGGACTGCTCAATACACCTCTGATAGAAGCTGCTCATGATGATCAAATGGAAGATATTGAACCCTATGAAGAACCAGGGTACAGAGATGACATCAATATGAAGGATGCTGAAGCTGTTGAGGAACACCATACCATAGAGGCATGGGTTGAGCTGGCCAAAGTACCAAGTAGGTTCTTCATTTTCATTGTAATACTTGGACCTTAAGATTTTGCCATTACTTTAAGATCCTAGACGGCTGCAAACCTTTGAAGAAATGGGCAATCTTGTTTGCTGTCCAAAGTTGCCTGATCTTGTGGCATGTTTCATATATGAAGAAAAACATCCTGATGCTGATGCTCCTGACCAATATCCTCCAATCATCATGCGAGGATATTCCTATTCATCAGCTATTGCCACATTCTATGCTCCAAGTGAGCATTGTGGCATTCAAGGACTGCATAGACAGCATATCCATGCTTCTCCAACTTGGAGAAATTCAAATACTCCAAGGTTTGACTGTGTTTTTATTGAAAAGGACTCTAATTTGCCAGGAATTCATGGGTTGTATATTACTCAAATCCTTTTATTTTTCTCCTTTACAAATCAGGGTACTAGATACTCATGTGCCTTAGTGCGCTGGTTCAACGTTATTGGTACTCATCCATGTCCAAAGACTGGCATGTGGATGGTAGAGCCAGAGTTTGATGATCATGGACAACGCTTGGTTTCTGTAATTTCAGTGGCTAGCATTTTGCGCCCTGCACATTTGATTCCAGTTTATGGTGATACTCATATTCCTAGAGATTTCAAACACACAGATTCCCTTTTTGCCTTTTCTGCCTATTATGTTAACAAATTTTCTGATTATCATGCATATCAGCTAGCCTTTTAACTCTGCTATCATGTGTCAATATGTAGTACCAGAAGCATACTCAACTTCAAGTTGAAATGCCAATAAAAATGTGTCAAATGTGTACCAAAATACATACCAAAAGTGTTGTAATGAAAGTGTAGGAAGGGTTACATAACTAGGCAAGCGCACAGGTACGGGTTTTGATACCCGCAGCCTGTGGGGAGGCACAGAGGGTGTGCAACTGGAGGGTGAGTACAAGGGAGAGCGCGAGCGCGCGTCATCGTTGTTACATTGTCGTGCTGGATGTCGTCGTCGCTGCGTCGCAAGGTGGGTGATGGGACAAGCCCGTCGTCGTCGTCGTCATCGTCGCGTCGCGAGGAGGGTGAGGATAAAGGCAAGAGAGAGCGATGGTGTGTCATCGAGGGAGAGCACGCATCGTCGTCGTCGCATTGTCGCGAGGTGGGTGAGGGAGGGGGACAAGGCGTGGTTGTCGTTGCGTCGCAAAGTAGTCGAGGACGAGGGTGAGGGCAAGGTGAGGGTGGTGGCGCGTCGTCGTCGTCGCAGGAGAGAGAGGGCGAGAGAGGGCACGCCGACATATAAAGCGGGTCACTTGCGGTTGTTGTTGCGTCATGAAGGAGGGACGGCCTGGCAGTGGTTGGGCATACCGTCGCGACTGTCGAAGTCGCGTCGTTCGCGGGAAGTGAGGACCTGGCGGTGGTGGGCACGCCGACACATAATGCAGGGTTGTCGCGGCATCACCTTGTTGGTCGTTGCGCCGTGACTCGAAGGGAGAGCCAGACAGTAGTGGGCACGTGGATGTTGCCATCGTGGTTATCGTCGCGTCGTTCATCAGGAAAAACCCCCCATGGATAATTTACTGAAATACTGGATATTTTTGAAGAATACTGAAAATTTCATAAAATAGTTGATATTTTTCTGAATTAGTCATGTATTCTGATGGTGAACATTTATTTGTAATACTGCTAATATGTAATATGTTGCTATT
>JBBPOD010000726.1:0-14834 GCA_038091255.1 Tylopilus intermedius | reverse complement strand
GGAATGTGAGTGCCAATCAGCAAAACCCGGTTTTCAGATTAGTGGCAAGGTGTACTAGCGCATAGTGCTCATAGTGCTCATAGTGCTGGACAGTACTGGACAGCTACATCAGGTTTTGCTGATCAGTGGGGGGACGAGTCGACGTTGCGTCGTCGTCATTGTCGTCGTCGTCCGCGCTCGCTGGGCCTTGTGGGATGCACACGCGCCGTAGTCGTCGTCGCTGTCGTTGCTGGCTGGGCCGTGTGTCGGGTGCACACCCCAGGACGGGAAAGGGAGCGAGTGGGGGGTCGTGTCGATGTTGCGTCGTCGTCGTCATCGTGAGGTGGGTGAGGGAGTGAGTGAGTGGGGGTGCGCGTTGTTGTTGTCACCACTGACGCCGCGGCCGTTGCGTCGTCGTCGCGGGGTGGGTGAGGGTGTGGGTGGGCGGCGTGTCGTCGTCGTGATGTGGGTGAAGATGGGAGAGGGAGAGGGGCGGCGTTGTCGGGTGCGCAAGGACAAGGGTGAGGCAGGGTGAGAACGGGGTGGTGCCGCATCGTCATCACGTGTGCCAGAGGGACGAGGTGGAGACGAGGCGATGAGATCGTCGTCGTTGCGTGGGCCAGAGGGATGAGGTGGGGCGAGGACGAGGGATTGGCAGGTGTCGAGGCCCGGGCGGCACTGTCGCATATGCCAGCGGGATGAATCGGAGGTGGAGTGGGGACAGTGCCGTCGTCATCGCGTGTGTCGTAGGACAAGGGGAGCGAGGGTGAGCGAGCCTCGAGGCGCCGAGAAGGGGGTGGGACTGAGTTAGGCAGGGTGGTGCGGGGTAGTGGGGTTGTGGGGTGGCGAGGAATCCGTCGGGGATGCAGACGGCATGCAGCGCGTTTCCAACAGTACTCACGTGATATATTCGCAAAAAAATATCTACAAGTCCGTAAGGACTAGGAAACGCAAGCTACACTCTATTAGGATCTATATACTACTGTCGTGCCTGTAGCCCATTCGGACTGTGTCACTATGTGGCGTGTGAAGTCGTGTGACATACCGTGACAGTTGTGTGACCATGATGATGTGATGGTGTGTCACTGTCATGCCTGTGGTGTGCTGTAAGATGCTGTAATATTGCCATAACAATGTGACAGCCTGTGCGAAATTTGCTGTTTTGCTGATGTTATCTATGATGTCATATGATAAGAGATAGTTGACTCATGTGATGAGTAAAAAGGATAGCATAATGAGATAAGAAAGATAAGAGAGTCTAGACCTTTCTTCCAGAAATGGTAGCTTAGTAATAGAATTCCAGAAATAGAATACTACCGTTCCAACAGGAGATGGTGGAGGACTGTTCGCAAATCTCTACCCTACATCTGCACGACCCAGCCCTTTACCACTTTTGCAGGCATTCTCTTTCTGTCCCCAAACAACTCCCCACCTGTGACTGCACACCTCTTGACCATCACCAATGCCTCACACATCATCGTACAGGACCCGTTGCTCTCTTCTGCAACTGCTGCTCTTGCCCACCTTGCCGACCCGTCCTCCATGTCAGTCATCCACCAACTGCCTTCCAATGTATTCGGTCCCGATGCACACACTATTCACCTGGAGAAGACCCTACTGGGACTTGCCTCTGACCCTCGACATCGAGTTCCTCATGCCAGTCACTGTCATTCACCCCAGCAGTTCTACCGGCTACCCAAAGCCCATCATCGCGACTAACCAGGCCACACTCGGGAACTGCAAGATGAACTTTGGCCTCTGTGCTCTCACAACATTGCCCTTGTACCCAACGGTGTCTATTCCGCTCACCTCAGCAAACATCATCAAGCTCCTTTTGCAGGCACCAAATATACAGGCATTTTATGGTGTTCCTTTTGCTCTGAAATTACTAATTACTTGCTGAGACTCCTTTCTGCAATTTTGATGCCGACAAGGCATGGAACTGGGTGCGGGCAAAAGGTCCTTACATCCACACCGGTGTACACGAATATCTGCGCTTTGAACCTCGTGGTGGGGACACCTATGAACTCCGAGTCTATGTCCTAGATGGATGGGCCACCAAGGCAAGCCCTATATATGCGCTCGTTCTGCCTACTGAGCATCTAGTATGTGATGTCTAACCAGCCAGATCGAGCTCACCCTCCGCTCTTCTCCATACATCACCAACGCCATCGTCTTTGGCACTGGGTGCACGCAAAGCGGGGCATTGATTCTCCCATCTGAAGCTGCCCAGCATTTTTCGCATGACAAATTTACCCACTGCATCGCCTCGATCATCGGCCTCACCAATGCTGAGGCACCGTCGCATTCCCAGCTTTCTGCTGAGGTGCTCGTATTTTTGCCACCGTACAGGACGCGGATCCCAAGGGCTGACAAGGGGAGTATCTTGCGGGCCAAGGTGTACAGTGCTATCGTTTCCAGCGCACAATCCAGGTGGGTGACAGAGAAGTTGTGCCAGATTGCAGCGCAAACAACACTGATGCACATGGTGGTTCTACGTATGTACCAGCTCTAGTACGACTGACACTGCTGGTTAGTACGCAGTCGCTCAGTCTCAGAAACAAATCCAGAACGATTGTCCGCTAAACAAATTCGACTTCAGCTCCAGGTCAGTGGCAGACCTTGACTCAGTATTGTGTGCAAGCATCGTCAATTACCACTGTGTCCATACACATAAGTACGATTGTTAGTAGAGCAATAAACAAAAAGTACTATATACATTATCCAAACCCGAGTGTTTGGAGCAGAGCGTCCACACATCCGTGACCATAATCAGTTGAGACATAAATTCAACTTGAAGCAAAGAAGTCAACATCTCTCTAAATCACTCACGTACCTTCCCACACCATACTCTGCCTTGATATAATCAAACGCCTCCCCCTCTGCCTTGTCTGACGGCCGCGGGTCCGGGTTCGCGACCAACAACTTGGGCTTGGGCACATCCTTGGGAACAGGTGGAGGTGGCGGCAAAGGCGACCCAGACAGTTTCCACAGCATCAACGGTCTCGTATCCACGGGTCCCATGTCCACCGCACTCGGCGATTGCGCCTGCTGCCTCCAAAATGCTGCCGCTGAAATCATCCACGGGGTCCCACCTGGACTCGCACCACCTGCGACATTCAACGACGGCGACAACGAGCTGGCCATTGGGGGCAACGGGAACAGCGGTGTCAGACATGGGTGCTGTCGGTGAAGACAGACCGCCACCGCCCAAGACAGAGGTGGTGAGGACAGGTGTTGGCACAGCAAAGCGTCCAGAAAGGCTTTCCTTTACCCGTGGGTGTGAGCAGGGAGGAAGGGCAATAGAAGCAATGGCACGACACACACATCATGTGCATCGCATCGTCGCTTCAGTCATCCATCTTAGGGCAAACGCGATGGTGATGGTGATGGCGATGGCGAGGGCAGCATCAATGATGACACATCGTCGGTGTTGTTGTCGGCATTGTAGTCGTTCGTCAACGCATCTCCCATCCATGTTTGCAGGTGAGAATGAGGCTGAGGTGAGGCTGAGGGAGCGGTGAGGGAAAGGCGAGGGTGTTCGCGTTTGTAGGCGAACGGGAGGGAATGGGAGCCAAACAAGGACCAGGAGTGGGGTCATGCCATCGTGTTGTTGGTAAGGCTGAGGGTGAGATGCGCGCATCACATCATCGCCTTGTGGGTTGGGAGAGGGAGAGGGCCAGGGCCAGGGGTAGGCAAGGGTGTGATCTTGTCATTGCATTGTCATGTCATTGATGTCGTCGTTGCGAGGTGGTGGGTGGGGACGAGGGAGAGGGCAAGCCGACGCTGTTGCATGGTCGTGAGGTAGACAATAGTGTCGGCTCCGTCATCGTCGTGAAATTTTTCAAAGAAAGAAACCGCAAGAAAACATACCACCCGGAGAGAACGGAGAGATTGAGCCACAACCACTACTCCAAAGTCAACGACTCAGACAAGAAAATCTTGGGAAAGTCTTGATGCGGCTGACAAAGCAGTTAGCATCGTGGCCCAACTTACATAAACACATAACTTTGCGAGAGGGCTTGTGGTGCCACCTCAGAGGCTCCAGGTGACATGAGAGGTCATCTACGACACAACACCACACCACTTTTGGGCGAATGTGGAGTTGCCAACTGGTAGGTTGGTCTCTCAGACCAGTTTTCCTTGTAGGGGGAAATAGGTCTGAAAGACCTTTCAAGGCACGAAAAAGTGCTGCCAAGGGTGGGATTTGTGAAAAGAAACAAAATATTCTTGATAGACTGCAGGATGAATGAAACATTTAACTGTGCATGAGCAACAGTAACATCAAAAACAAAAGATTCAAAAAGCATAGGTGCATCAGTGACAATTTCAAGCATCTTTAGGAGAACATGGGTAGGTTTGTTGGCATAAATTCAATGTAGGCCAAATTCATCTGGCTGTGTATGGAAGGAAATGAGTGAGAAGTTTTCAACAGAGGAAGCCAATGAAACTGCAATCCTGTGATAGTTGTTGGCTTGCAAGGAAGACTGTAGAGCATGTTGCTGTGTAGTCAAGAGCAGTATATGTACCAAATGTGGCACTCACTATAGTAACATGGCTGATGAATACCAACCTGCAACTTATTGCTTATGACAAGACAGGTCACAGGTTCTATAATAATGCTACAGCCAGGTTGATTTGTCCCATGGAATTTAACTAGGACAATGCCAAGTAAATGTACCATCTTATTCAAACCAAGAAGCTATACAATTGAGATTTTGCCAGGTACCATGATCATGAGGTAAGAAGGGTCTATTCTGCCTATTGAGATATTTTTTGCTGCTATGGTGGATGCATTGAGCTCCAATAATGGCATGGATCAGTTGGCCAGCAATGAAGATATATGGATGCAGTGGGTTGCAGAACTCCTTGCACAACATTTTTTTCTTTGCATCTTAAGTATGACTTCTTCTGAAATTCCACAATATCAATGGAGTATATATTATTAAGAAGAGTGAATAATAGGAACTTGAACAGCTTCTATGCTGGAGATACCAGGCAACAAGAACACCAAAGACAAATAAGATGGTGAGGTTAAGAGTGCATTGTTGTTGTTGCATTATTGGAACATTGTTGTTGCTGCATTGTGCACACTAGTGTCTGAATGCAAGAAGGCCCTGTGCCAAATCACCTTGAAAAGACCTCTGGTTATCAATGGGATGGCATAAAGGTGATGTGACACTTACTGACATGTATGTGTCAATGCAAAACTGCCACCACTTAACCAAGAGCATTGGCATTGTCCTTTTTGGGATCATGTTTCATGAATAAGCACCACTGGTCTTTGCACTCTGCACCTAGTCCTTTTTAGCACATGATGCAAGTGGTTGGTTTTCAGTAGACACACTCATCAGTCCAATGGATGCTCTTGTGCAGCCCTGTAGTGTTTTCTGCTAACTGGTCTTGTTGTGTGTTGTGGAAAGTAACAACACTTGATCTCATTTCAACAACTTTGATTTGAAAGCATGTGCTTTGCTTGTTTGATGAATGCACCAAGCACCTTTGCTCATCCTGTGCATACCATGTAATGTCCAGAACCAAGAGGTGCAGCAACATAGTAATGGAGGTTGGCTGGACAGACCTTGTATAGCATTTAGATATGCTTGCAAGTGTCTTTGAGAGTTGGAATGGGCAACTAAGGGAGGGGCATCTTGGTTTGCCAATGTTGCCCTTGCCAGTGATGTGGAAGTGTGTGTGGTCATCATTGAACCTGGTCAAAATCATGACAATAGCACATGTTTGGAGATGAGTGAAGTAAAATTGTGGCAGGTCAAGATGAGCACTGATATTTAACATGCTACCCAGCATATCACAGAACCTCATTCATTGTATCCACCCACCAAACAAGTACCAACCAGTGTTAATGGGAATGAAGTGGTTGACTACTGTGCCTGAATTCTGATGACTTTGTGGGTATTCAGCTTTGGAATTGAACAAATGCTCAATTGTCAAGCAGCCATAGGAACTAACATGACATACATGAATGTGCAAACACAGCAGCACACTTCTAACCTGCTCCCCACTCCATTCTTCTAAACTCACCCCCCTAGTACAACAACAAAGTTGACACTATGCAATAAAAATGGCCTATGAAAAGAGCTAGGGAAGGGTGACTACCAGAACTTCTCTTGATGGACTTATGCTACAAAGACTACAAAATATTCACTACATCAAGTGGCACTTCATTGGCCTTGGTGCTGTAGTGAATGACACATGTGTTGGCAATGAACACCTGAACAGCAAACCTGCACATGAACAGGTGATCTTTGCACAGGAGAAAAAAGAATAAAAATTGTAAGTCCACTAGCAGAGACTATACAGCTATAGCTGCAAGAGAAAGCTTCCAATATGCCTCTTGTTCCTATGAAGTGTGCAGAAATGGTATGTTTGAAGGAACCAGATTTGACATCATTGCAAGTTGAACAGTTGTTTGTGTATGCTCCAGCAACAAAACACTGCTTCAGATATCTCAATTCATTACACACAATGACTATATAACAGTCTTTCAAGCATAACTCTAACATCACTACATGAATATCATATGTGGCTCATTAAAAAATGTAGTTGCTTGGAGTGCCTACATGGCTAATCCTGCCAGGTTCCAATTGTTATGACTATGATGGCGGCTGTACAACAAGAGCTAGCAGGAGTCAAAGGTTCAAAGTGTCTTCTTTTATTAGAGGTTTTCCGAAAGGTAGAAGCATCTCTTCAAAAGCAAGATGAGGTCTTAGAGAAGTCAAAGAGGCTCAGGAAGCCTTTCAAAGGTTTCAAAGGGGTGAGGCTAGCATTATATTCACAATGTACTAGCTTAGGATAATACAAGGTACAATGATGGTTAAATAGGTACAAAGGTATCAAGTCAGGGATTACTCTAGACTAGCAGGGAACAAGATCATGATGAGACTAGAGAAAGTCATAGAGGAAGTATCAAGAAAAGAGGCAATGGGATCAGGGGAGTCTTTGCAAGTAGTACTAGCAGTAAGTCCAAGAAAGGATTCAATGGATCAAGTCAAGAAAGTAGTCTCCAAGAAAGCAGTCAGTGGTCCAAGAAAAGAATCAAGGGAAGTGATCAAGAAAGGGGTCAATGGTTCAAGAAGGGAGTCATGGGAAGGAAAAAGTTGTAGCATCATGACAGTGGTCATAAGTCATAACATAACCCCATTACTAGATTCAAGTCAGTAACGAAGAACCTTATGGAGTTCCTTGGCAGGGAAGGTAACAAGAGGGTGAAGATGTTCTGCCTATAGACAGAGTGTCATAATCTTTCAACAATAGGGTTGCTGTAATCTTTCAATAGCGGAGTCAGTCATAAGGCAGGACAGTTTTCAAAGGGTGGGAGTCTGGTGAAGGTGCTTGTCCAATCCTTTGCAGGGTATGGATCGGCATTGAAGCCAACTCAGCAGGAGTTCATTGGGGAGTGAAAGGTGCGGGTTTAAGCAGTTTATCCTCATGCCCAGGAGGTCAAGAGTAAGAGTTTGTTGTGTTGCAAGGATATGTGTTGTAGTGATGGAGCAGATGATGACAGCTTTGATTGGGGGAGGAAAAGTGTGGAGGTGGGCCTTTTTATATTCAGTGAGGATGGTTTGTGTATGAGAGAGATTTGATTCTTTTTCCCAAGAGTCTTCTTCAGCCAAATATCCTTTCCATCGGATCAGGAAGTACCACTGGCAGTTAGATGGAGTTCTGCAGTGGCACAAGATCCAGTTAATTTCATATTCCTCTTCTCCCTTGATAAGGTCAGGTGGGGGTTTTGGGAAGTTCAGGCCATATACAGAGTTTTCCCAATAGGAGGATAAGAGGGAAGCATGAAACACGGGGTGTATTTTCCATGTTTTGGGGAGTTTGAGGCAGTAGGAGAACGGTGGCAATAGGACTTGGGTTATTTTGAACAGTTCTTCTCGTTTAGGGGCCAGTTTAGGGTGGGTGAGATCTCATTTGAGATTTCTAGCTTCTAGCCACATCTTATCTCTTTTGGTGAATGGAGTGAAACCTGATCGAGTCCAGGAGGCCATAACTTGTCTGGCAAGTTCATGGGTGGTGAGGGCTTCATCTCGTGCTGCAGAAAGGGCTTTGATACTGGTTTCAATCACAGGGAGGTGGTTGGTAGGGAGCACTGAAGGGATAGCCCTTGGTTCATATCCCATCATGAGGTAGAACAGTGATTTCCTAGTGACAGAGTGAGGGCAATGGTTGTGAGCGAATTTAATGAGGAAGATGTGGGAGGATCACAAGGTTGGATCATTTCCACAGAAGATCTGGAGGTAGGTTTCAACTTTCTGATTAACACATTCGGTTTCTCCATCAGATTGTGAGTGATAGGCCGTAGATAGGGAGAGGGTGTATCCAAGAAGTTTTCCAAGTTCTTTGGTGAAGGTAGATGCAAATTGGGGTCCTCAGTCAGAGATGACTTTGTCATACAACCCAAATCGGGAATAGACTTTGTGGAAAAAGAGGGTAGCTATTCCCTCTGTGGTGATGGTTTTCTTGGTTGGACAGAGAATTACCCCCTTAGTAAGCCCATGGTCAACCACAACCAATAAGGAAAGCTGTCAGAAGGCGGAAGGTCAGTGATAAGATCACAAAAAATCTGCTGGAAGAGTCATTGCATGGAGGATGGGATGGGGGTGAGAGGGGGAACTGTGGAATGTGTATTGACTTTAGATTGTTGGCAAGTAGCACATCCTTCCACATATTTGCAGACAAATTGGGCTAAGCCTGGCCACCAGTAGTCAGCACAGACAAGTTGTCTTGTCTTGAGATAGCCAGGGTGGCCTGCCGAGTCATGGTTGTGGTATTGTTTGAGGATGTCTTTTCATAGGTCAAGGTCCGCTGGGACATATACATGGTTCTGGTAGGTGAGGATACCATCCATCATCTGCCAGTCAGAGAGGCGTGAATGGAATGTAGGTGGGATTTCATCTTGTAATGCCTGAAAGGCTTTTAGGATGAAGGGGTCATCTTTGGATCACAAGGATATGTGGTGAGTAAGGGTGGCATTGATGACCCATACAAAGAGAGAGAGGGGGAGGGTGACTCCTTCATTGTTGAGATCAGACAGGGGAAGATGATCTGGCTGCAGTGGTCAGCAGGATAGTGCATTGGGGCCATTTAGTTGTGATCCAGGGACATGGATCATCTTCAGGTCATAGTTTGTGAGGTCTAGAAGCCATTGTGCTTGGCAACAGTTCAAATTCTGGGGTTGTCGGAAATACATAAGGTTTTTGTGGTCAGTAAACACTTGAACAGGGAATGGTGATCCATGAAGGTAGTGCCACCAGGCTTTCAGGCCTCAGATTACTGCAAGCATTTCCCTGTCATAAATGTCGTAGTTCCATTCCACATCACTGAATGACTGGGAGAGGTAGGAGACTGGGTGCCAGTCACCATTGGTATCTGTTTGTAGAAGGATTCCTCCCAATGCATACTTGGAGGCGTCAGTGGCAATGGCAAATGGGGCAGACAGATCAGGGAGTCAGAGGATGGGTTTGGCAAGGAAGAGTCATTTGAGTTGGTTGAAGGCATTTGTGCATGCGTTGATCCAGAGTGACCATGGTTGATTTTTCTTGGTGAGGTTGATGAGGGGGTGGGTGATGAGGGAATAATTGGCAATGAATTGTCTATAGAAGTTGGCGATCCCTTCAAGCTTGATAGGGTCCATGGCAGGTCCTCCTGGCTTGACAATCATTCCTAGGTATTTTACTTCTTTGGCAGCAAAGGTGCATTTTTCTAACTGTAGGTGAAGGTCAAGTTCTTCCATTTGTTGGAGGACACAGTGAGTGTGTTCCATGTGGGTTGCATTCTCGGGAGAGAAGATGAGGAGGTTGTCCATGTAGACAATTAGCCATCCCTCTGTGATCATATCGCAGAAGGAGCCATTCATGAACCATTGGAAGGTGGCGGGGGAGTTGGTCATTCTGAAGAACATGACCATCGGTTCAAAAAGGCCTTTGTGGGTGAGGAAGGCCCCTTTCCATTGGTGTCCATCCTTGATCCTAACATTGTTGTATCCCCATCAGATGTCGAATTTGGTAAAGGTTTTAGCATTCTTTAGTTTGTCAATGAGGTTACCGATGAGGGGGAGGGGGTAGGCGTCTCTGGTGGTATGTTCATTGAGGTATCGGTAGTCTTGGCAGGGTCAGAGTTTTCCATCTTTCTTCTTTACAAAGAAGAATGGGGAGGCTTGTGGGGAGTTCAAGGGGCAGATCTTTCTGGACTTCAGATTTTCCTCAAGGAAATCTTCTGTCACTTTCTTCTTGTCAGGGGAGAGAGGGTAGAGTTTTCCTATCTTGGGGATGAAGGACTCTTTCATGTTTATTTCATGGTCATAGGGTTGAGTTGGGGGAAGGTGTCCTGCAAAGGGTTTGTCAAAGACTTTGGCAAAGTCGGTATATTCAGGTGGAAGGATGGCTTTTGGTTTGTTTTTCTCTGCCTCTACCACTAGTTGGGTGGCAGTGGTTAATTTCCCAATGGTGTGGGCAGGGGCAAAGCATAACCCACATTTAACAAGTCAGTTGGTGGAGTAGGCACGGTATGCCTGTAAGTCCAAATATTCATAGAGGCAATTGTCTACTTCTGGGAAGGCATTATAGTATTGGGATGGTGGTGGGGTAGGTTTCCAGAAGGGTTTATCATGTTGGTCCATGTCTTTTGAATAAAGTTGGAAAAGGGTTTTCAACTTGTCAATGGATTTGGACAAGGTATTAGTTTGTCTGGCCCAGTCAATGGTTGGGTTGGCTTTTCATAGCCAGGGGAGTCCCAGGATGATGTTTTCATTTCCACAGTGCATGACATAGAAGGTTCCTTGTTGGACAATTCCTTCAATGTTAAGGAAAAGGTTGCAGGTGTGGGTGATGTTTCCTTGTTTATTCATGGACTGGTCTACATTTCATATGAGATTCATATGAGAATTGGGTTATTGAGGTGGGTGGTCGGGAGGTTGTGTTTTTTCACAAAGTTCCAATTGATGCAGGAGATTTCTGCACCACTGTCTATGAGGGCTTGGGTGTCGACAACTTTTAGGATGTGCATGGAGGAGATAACTTGTACTGGGATTTGCATAGATCTAGTTCATACAGTTACAGCAGCACAAGTAAAAAGAGGGGGAGAAGTCTGCATTGGTGGGACTCTCCCTTTCAAAAATCCAGGTCAATGAGGAGGGCAGAGAAAGTGATCCTTCTAACTGCTTCTTTGTCTTCTTCTTCATCTTCAGTCTTTACTAGTTTGGGCAGTGATTCATCTTTGGTAGTCTTCTGGACTTGTTTGCCAGTGGTTGAGCCAGAAGGGAAGGTGGGGCATGCAATAGAGAGGTGTCCTTTCTTCCTGCAGTGGAAGCAGAGTCCTTGTTCCATGCATTTCTTCTGTTCTTCAGAAGTGAGTTTTGAGATGCAGATGGTGTCAATGTTCATGGTGTTTGGGTCTTTGGCAGGACTCAGAGCAGGGGTGGTAGTGGAGTGATAGTATGTTCTTTGGAGATTTCAGTTTTGATCTTCCACATTGTTGGCTCTTAGCCATTGGGCATGGAATTGCCTAGCCCTTTTGTACCAGTTGTTGATGGTGGAAGGGATGGTGTCCATTCCATAGATGCAGTGCATGAGGGGGGTGGAAATCCCTTCACTAAAGAATCCAATTAGGACACTGTTGAACTTGGCAGTGGTCATTCCAGCTTTTTGGGCATAGTTCTGGAATTTGGAGATGTAGGTTTCAAGAGGGAGTTTGATTGTGGTCCTTTCATGTTTATCCTTTTTGCTCCAGACCCACTTAGTCAACAACCAGGCAATGGCAACAGCTTTTGTGTCTTGTTTCTTGAAGGTCTTTTTGAATTCTTTAATGAAATCCACTCAAGTTCCCAAGGTGATGGCTGTCCCTGAGATAGCTTTCTTGCGGAAGGTGATCACCCAGGTGAGTGCAGTTCCTTTGGTCATATAGGAGAGAGCAAAGGCAATTTGTTTGTTATTTGGCTTTCACAGGGGTTCCATCAAAGTTTTCTGAGGTTCCAATGTGCAATTCAGTCGCTTTTACTGTGGTCATAGTGGAGTGGGTTTGGTTGTTTTTGGATGGAGGGTACGAGCAGTATGTTGCAAAGGTTTGGTTGTGGTGGTCTCAGGGAATTGGATAGGGGGGTATTCAAATGGCTGCAGATTGCCAAAGGGGAGTTGTTCAAAGGAAAAGATGGGTTGTGTTGTCTTGGGGGTAGGGACAGGGGAGTGGGAACTCTGGGGATGTTTATAGCCCTAGATAGTTCATGGGCTAGTTCTGTAGAGAGTCTGAGAGTATTGTCTCATTCAAATTGTCCAGGTAGGATGTCATTGGTGTCTTGTGTCTCAGGAAGGGTGTTCGCAGTTTTGAATGGTTCAAAAGGTTCGGTGGGTTGTTCTCGTGGTATGAACCAGCAGGAGTCAATGGCAGGTTTCTTTGGAGGAATGGTGGAGGACTATGCGAGGATAGCCTCGTAGAGGAAAGCTAGTCTTTTGTTACGACTACGATGATGGCCATACAACGAGAGCTAGCAGGAGTCAAAGGTTCAGAGTGTCTTCCTTTATCAGAGGTTTTCTGAAAGGTAGAAGCATCTCCTCAAAAGCAAGATGAGGTCTTAGAGAAGTCAAAGAGGCTCAGGGAGCCTGTCAAAGGTTTCAAAGGGGTGTGAGGCTAGCATTATATTCACAATGTACTAGCTTAGAGTAATACAAGGTACAATGATGGTTAAATAGGTACAAAGGTATCAAGTCAGGGATTATCCTAGACTAGCAGGAAACAAGATCATGATGAGGCTAGAGGAAGTCATAGAGGAAGTATCAAGAAAAGAGGCAATGGGATCAGGGGAGTCTTCGCAAATGATACTAGTGGTAAGTCCAAGAAAGGATTCAATGGATCAAGTCAAGAAAGTAGTCTCCAAGAAAGCAGTCAGTGGTCCAAGAAAAGAATCAAGGGAAGTGATCAAGAAAGGGGTCAATGGTCCAAGGAGGGAGTCACAGGAAGGAAAAAGTTGTAGTGTCATGATAGTGGTCATAAGTCATAACACCAATACTACTGCTTCACACCCCTCATAGGGTATGTCATCAATCACAAATAGTTGCATGTATTGCATAATTGTAGTGCATTACTTGTTACTCTTACCATCCAATCTAATTTCTTCAACCTTACCTCTTATTTCCCTACTTCAACTTTGACAAATCCATCACCTTGCTTAGTAATCAGTCTGTGAAAGGTCCTGGATCAAGACTGCAAAGGAGCTCCATCTCAATAGCATGTATCTTTCTTTTTGAAAAGACTGGTGCTTTGTGGCCTTGCAACATTCCTCACTCCTAAAGTTCTCCACACTCTATACAAGTTCTTTTTCAATCAAATCCTCAAATACATAGTTGCTCACCACAGCACCATCTACCTTGATGAATCCCAACATGAACTATGGGAGAAACATCAAGTGTATGCTACAACCCCTACTACAGTATAGTTTACATAGTAGAAAAAATGTAGTAGCAACTTACCTTTTCACCTTCAGTGGTATATACCTGAATAAGAACTGCTTCTTCACCAAGAGCATGTATTGATCTTGTCCATGCTTGTCAAGAATGAATGCTTTGCAGGAAAGTCCAGATAGTTTGTGTCATCAATCAAAAATTGTGACTCCTTGACAGTAAGAGAAACAGTAAAAGTACATGCCATATCTGAGTCACTAGGAGCGGGCAACACTGGCATGGTTAATAGCAGCTGACAAGTCACACAAGTAACACCTGAAAAAGCAAATCATTGAGTTTAGGGTCCTATCCCAGCAGTGTCCAAGGCACAACTTTCACAACATTGGATTCCACATCAAAATGAAAATGGCTGTAATCACTTTGAAATCCCAAACCTAAGCTTCTCCACACTTTTCCCACTTCCATTCATAAAGCTGCCTCCATTCCATTCACAGCTGATATCAGTGAGCAGCTCCTCATTACACACTGCCAAAAAAATATCTGAGTGCATAAGCCATCAGATGGATACATTCACCCTACAAATTGTATATTATATTTTCCTCACAAAAGAACCTATCATTTCTATATCAACAAGAAGGTAGGTGGCACATATTCTTTTCTTTGACTAAAGAACCAGACCATTAACTTGGTTGTTGTTGAAGCTTGGTCACAACATGTTTTTCAATGATATGTGTGATAGGTTAGATAGAACCCATTAACTTGGTTGTTGTGGAAGCTTGGTCACATGTTTTTCAATTATAGGTATGTGTGATAGGTTAGATCACCTTGTTTACAAGGTCACTGGGGGGGGGGGAGAATTGTGGCTGTGGGGGATGGCAAAACATCCCCGTGGAAAGGTATTCCTTAAAATAGTAAATATGTACCATTTGTATGTAGCTTTTGGTATTCAGGTGTGTACACTCTTGAGTAATCACCTTTGCCCTTGGTTTCGTTGTTGGACATTGAACATTGAGTGGTCTGGTACTACATATTTTAAAGGTTGTGGGTATTGAGTGGCCTAGCATAGTACATTCCCTATTTTGTTTTACATAGTATCTCATTCACATAGTAAACGATCAAATTCGAGTTCAATCGCAATAATGGCTTGCAGGGCAGAGCAGGTGATGTACACTACAAACTATGTTAATAGGTATGTACATAGCAGGAGTGTGGGTTTGGGAAAAAGCATGAAGCACTGTGAGGGCGAGCGAACTGCATTCCCAGACACAAGGAGCCTGTAAGACAGGCAGCAGAGCTCACCTCACACAGAGGGAGAACACTGCATACCATTGCATACAGTGGTTTGTGCATGGTTAGACACCAGTGGACACATAGCAGGCGCGCCAAGCACTGGCATGGCATGCGAGGAGTGATGCACACCGACACACAGGAGGGGTGGTG
>JBBPOD010000725.1:0-14842 GCA_038091255.1 Tylopilus intermedius | reverse complement strand
CAGGGGTTGAACGATTTGGTGGGTTTGCTATTGCCTTGGCTATCGTTGCTTGCGCTTCCACCTGACGTTTCTCTCTTACCCGTTTCATAACATCGAGGATGGTGTAACTAAAGTCGACAGTTCATAAAGTCCTGAAGGAGCATCCTGCATGAATAACGCACCTCGGGACGTGCGAACGGTTTAGTCTCGGGTCCATGAACTGTATTATTTTGGCACGTCTTGCCTTCTCCGACTCGTCTTCCTCTTGAGTGATTGCAGCAATCTTCCGCTTCAGGGAGACTGGGATGGATGGCGTGGACACCCTAAGCGTGTGATTGGCAATGCGAGCGAGATGGGGATCAGGATCCAAACAAAGAGGAGGGGACGTGTGCAGCTAGGAGAGTCAAGTTAGTTCTGCAGAGCAAATAAGGAACGACACGTACCAATATTTGTGCCTCCATCTCGAGTACCTGAGGGTCGGTGAGTTTGAAGCCAGTGCGCTGATTCATTAGACACAAGTCTGCCCATAGGGCCTCATCATTGGGATGAAGTGTCACTCGACTCTTTTCTGGTTTCTCTAGTGGTGGATCTTTGGCTCTTTTGGGGCGGTAGTCGAGGAGTTCAACCAACATACAACCTGGAGACGAGAACTCGAGTCGTCTGGGGAAGATCGTTCTCATTGTCACGCACCGTCATAGAAAGGCACATGGGCCGAGTCAAGCAATTCAAGATAATCCACGGGTATGCGGTGCGCTCGTACGTCATCCAACAAGGACTGGGGAGGCGCACGTTGAGTGGCAAGGACACAGCGTACCTATCTGGGCTTACCGCGACAGGGTTGTTGTAGAGAAACTTTGGGCCGCAGTTGAGCGTCCAGTGATCCGGGTAGAGGTGGATGGAGAAAGATGGTGGATCGGCGTCATACTTGTCCAGCAGCTCCTCCGCGGAGCGCGTGATATTGTAGCCCGTCATGGTGGCGACCCCGTCGCTGTCGTCGTCGTCGTCGTCGTGAACGGCGGGCTTGACTATGGACAGAAAGGTTGGTCGTTGAGCGACACCCGAGCAGCCACCGCTCGTCGATGAACCCGTTAATTAACTTGAACGACGAGTGATGTGCGTCCCAATACCGCTTACATAAGAACAAGGCTGTTAGCACCCGTGGGAATGTTTGGAGAGTGAGATCATCATGCAAGACCAGCTGAAAGAGGCCAGTCCGATATCCAAGGTGCAGCCAATAACTGACAATCGTAGTAGTTGTTCCAATTCTTGAGGGATAAAAACCCCTCGGTGCGTCAGATCGCATTGTCAAACCTCTTGGGCCAAACTCCATTTGGATCTACCCATCGGAGTATCTTCTTTCAAGGACTCCAGGGAGGCGGGCTGCAACAACCCCAAGAGACGGATATCATTCGCGATCTGAAGCTGCTTTGTCGAGACCAGCTGGTTTGAACCTTCGTATCCCGTCAGAACAATGACATGACGCAACCCCAGGCTGTAGCGCGCGATGCATTTCGTGCCCTCGTGAATCTCTCGGATTCACCACTTCTGGTCCCCTTCTTATCAGAACCATCCTTCCTTGCATTCCTGGTATCATATATCCTAGTACGTCGCTCCTCCTGTCCTCGCTTCGCAGATCTCCATCGGTATTGGCAGAATCCAGATGCAACCCTCGTAGATCTCGCGTCTATGCTTTTATCAAATCTCACCAGTTCATATACAGCGTGTGCTGCATTATTATCTTTGCAGATCCAGGTCGTCCCGTTGACCCCAACTACCTGCCCTATTTCGTACCATCCGGTACAATCAAGGTCGGCCACGTGTTCTGCCCCTGTGCCGTACCCTTCGATAGACCCACAACAAGTCCATGCATTGCCACTGCTCGTGGATGCCTTCGTCCAAGGAGCACCCTTCGCTTCCGATCATAACTCGCAACGAATACGGAAAGGAGAATTGCACTTCTTATCTAGCGTGTTTGCTAACATCACTGCAGTAAGTAATTGGTTTTCATTTCATACGCCCCCAGTTCCTCGCTCAGCCCATGCACCATTGCAGTCACCTGCAGGAAGGCTCTTTTTTGTAACTCCGATACCTAACGACCTGATGAAGCCCGAGAGTACACTTGAATATCCGCTTGCCAAGATCGTGCCATTCACTGAACATCAAGATGCCATTCGGAGAGGTGGCGTGGCTTACACGATAAAGTGTGTCTGACCATGCACCCTAGATCTAACTAACGCGCTTTCGTCATAATAAGAAACTGCGCATTTCATGCCTCTGCACATCAGGCTATATTGGCTCCCGATACGGACGAAGTCGCTGTACCGCCGTCCACTACAGTTGCACCAGGCATGGATGCACTGCCATACATCCTGCTTCCACTGGCTGGTCCAGAGGAACTTGACCTTGAGGTATGCTTCTCGCCGAGTATGTCTATATTGCCGATCCTCGTTGCCCATTTCCAGGATCAAGAGAAACTACCGTCCGCGCTGCAGTTTCTGCCTCCCACCAAGAAGAGGGAGTCTGATTCGACACTGCGCCTGACCCATGTTGAAACACTGCTTTTGTTATGCACAACCCGCTGGGGTCGCGATTTCTTGCGAGCTAACGGGGTGTACGAAATTATCCGTGCGGCGCATCTAGAAGAAAATGCTGACAAGGTAGGCCGTGTTGTTTGCGTGCGGCGAGGCCGTCCCAATTGACACGCGGTCAAGGTTTCCGAAAATATCGAACGTTTGGTGCAGCTCATAAAGGGCACGGAGGGCCCCGAGACGGCCGGCGATCAACTCGGCTCAACGGCTGCCTCGGTGGAGGAGCATGAAGACTCCGACGATGAAGACAATAAAATTGAAGAAATATAAAAATATATCGAGTACATGCCTCTAATCACATTGGCTACGTGCATCAGCAAAATTTTGGACCTCATCTCGTCGGAAAAGTCTTCACAACCGCTATCCAGCGATCGTAAATAGAATGGTCCGATGGTAAGACTCCCATTCAAAGTGGAACGTGCGCAATATCAAACGTTGTGTAGGGGACTGAGTGCCGAGTAAGTGAGTCAACAGCCTCAGGGATCTAGCCTGACGGGAGTTCTCAAGATTTATGACGATAAATTAGCTACGTACGATGTTACCGCATACGGGTGCCTGATAACTCCAACCTGGCCTGCAGCATTTGTTTACAACCCGAAATTGCCAGATAAGCATTTCCCATCGGATGACGAATGTATTGAATCAGAAATCGATGGGCCTCCTGGGAGCGGAACCTCGCACTCGACTGCTGCCAGAGTGACTTCGCGCAGAGGCTGCCAGGGGGCGTCGTTTCCACTTAGCTCACGCTATCGTCATCGCCAGACAACGACGGGACCGCGAACGGATATCGGTGGATCTTGATCAGTCTGCTGCCATGGATATCGTGTTCAGGATCACGGTGGGGCTCGCTTCGGCCGGTGCGGTTTCCCGTGACGGGTCCAATCTTGGCTCTTCTCTGGGTCGGTGGATCAGCGACGAAGAGCAGCACTCAGACGCTCCCTCCCTACCTTTGGGCGCCAACTCGCCCAGCGCACCGAGCACCGAACCGAATTGTGACCTGACAGGCATGTCTGACGTTAGGGTCCCTTACGAAAAGGCTGGCCGTCGACCCGCCGCATCCGTACACCCTATCTCCAGGCTGTCTCCTCGTTAAGGAAATATCCTACCTAGATGGCGATTTCATTCCAAAGTCGACCCAAGGGGTGTAAAAAATTATCGGTAACGTAACGTGGAAAAAACCACCCCTTTCCCCAGGGCTATCGCCAGAGCGGAAAATTAAAGTGCGAGGCCCATTTGTCGACGAGCCCTTTTTTTTTACTCTCGGCAACTCCCCCATGGTGCTGAAGCCGTTGCCCATGCTGCCTTGGCCCGCAAACCTCACTTGCGCGGACCGGCGACGGCCATGCTGGACGAAAAACACAGCGTGTTCATTCTCCTAGGGACAGCCTCGCGTTTTACACCCCCCGCTGGTCGTTGCGACACGGCACATGGAAGGAGCCCGAGGCCATTACGCTTCGTTGCGCATTAACTGTTGCCGGTATGGGGATGTGACAGCCTAGACGCTTGACACATGCCCATCAATCCCGGGCCACGACCTCTCCCCAATATCCCGATACGATGCCTATCGCGAACACCTCGCACGTTCAAAGAAAAATGAAAAAAAGAGAATTTCAGCAAATGGGACGGATGGACCGCCCTTTTTGCGGGCCCTAGCCCGATACGCATGTCATCATCCTGATCGCACGCCTCGAACGAGGACCGTGCTGGCGTCAGAGAGTGTTTCCCGCTTGCCCAAGTGGCGCGCCGGAAGCTCGACTGAGCGGATATTGAATTGCCGGGATGTGCGGACTTCGAGAAGTGTGCCAGTTGACTCCAAGGTACCCATGCATAGCATGGCGGGTCTGGGATGGGCCCATCGCGTTTTTTCCACCCACCGCCCCGATCGTGTTTGGGGGGTGCCCGTTGCGATGCGACCGTGCTGGCATGGCTGCCACCCACACACACGGACGCGGCATTTCCGTTCATTATCAAGATGAACTGAATCCATTGATGTGACGACAGGTTCGAGCGCGTCCACGGGCAATACGTATCCACTTTCGCTTGTGAGCGCACACCAGCCAGGTGCCGCGCCGTATTCTTGATCCCCAGGGGGTAAGACGAAGAGACGGTACACGCAAGGTGCGTCAAACTGGGACTTTCATATCGAAAAGGGCGTCTACGGCGCCACCCGTCGTAATACGCATTATGCTACGGCACACAAAGGCCAACGTGTCCTCCAGGCCGAATTTGACAGGACCAGGCGCAGCGGGGGCGACCATTGGGCCAAGGATTCATCTGGACGGCTATATCTCCCCCCGTGTCCGTTGGTCGCCGCTGGTGGATGAAATTCGGCCCATCCAACTACCGCCAGCTTGATCACGGTGCGCAAGGCACGGTTTCCCTTTTTCCAAAAATCCCTAGATGGCGTCTTTAGGCGTTCCAGTTAGGGTTGTATGACGTTCACTTGTCGCGCACGTTGTCACAACTTAACTTTGTCCCCCACAGGATTTCTTTTTTCAGGACTAGCTCCCTTTTTTTTTATTTCGAAACGTCACGAAAGAGTCAAGTCACATCCTTGATATGCCTTTTAGGGACGTTCACCGCCCATCTTGTTCTGATACCCCCCTGTCACGAGGCTTGCCGACAGGGTGTAGCTGCCCAAACTGAATGGCTTACGTATGCCATGTGGTATGTCTGCAAGGTTAACTTTCTGATATCATACGTACCGCTTTTCGAAGTTGTTGCGGTTAGGCATTTACGTCGGAACTTGGTTGCCCTCTTGGGGCGGCCCGATCGTGCTGAGATCGTCCCGATAAGCTTTGAAAAAGAGACGGGCATGTGAACACCCGGCATGTAAACGCAGTAGCCTTTTTTCTTCTCTCTTCGCAACGACTCTATGCATTTTTCTGTCCAGATTCGAGTAGCATTTTAGAGTTGAAATCAACAGCCTATTGACGTTCGTGCCGCCCGTTTAAGCTTTCCTAATTAGACGATGTGACATGACACAGGAAACGAAGTCCATAGTCACCGTTGGAGGACTAGTTTTCCACAGGGAACATGAGAACGCACGACGTTTACGGAAGTAATCTACCCCCGCCTCCCATGGTCACCAAAATCGCTCCTACGGTCCTGCGACCCATAGGAACCTTCATCTTCGCTTCCACCGCTAGAGAGCACATTGGATTCATCCATGGGCTGCTGTGAGCTCTGGCCTGCGTTATCGCGCGAGCGTGTTTCTCCTCGTGCCCTTTTTTTCAGCTGCGCATATATAATAAAAAAGGAAAAGAGAAAAAAAAAATCAGACGTCAGAGAGTGCAAGTTGATGTGAAGATCCCCTGTGACGTACAAGTTTGGCATACACGAGGCCACAGGCATTACACAGCGTTCTAGGGCCTTTGGATCGGTCAGCGCACATGCGACCGGGGATAAGAGGACCAATAGGACTGCTTACCGAGTGGCCCACGACGCCATTCAGGCGTTGATGTCGCGTTGCATCCAAGACATGTTTGACCCTCTTGTGCATGTTCGTCACCCTTCTGTATAAGCCAAGCGAAATGAAAAATGATCAATAAAACGTCTGACGCATGCCTTAAATTGTGTCCGCGGCACTCATTTACCTGACGTTTGGACGCTGGTGCGTCCTTGTCCCCGACGTTGGTCGAAGCCCGCACACCGGGGTCTGTTTGCGCGATCGCTGATTGGAGCATCTGCACGCCCAAGTTCGCGGACTGTAACATGCGTTCCATGCTTTCTGCCGGTGGCGATCGGGAGGCGGTAAACGTCCCAGTGGCCATGATATTACTCGCGTTATCCATGATAAGCCGATAGGAATCCTGCATCTAGGGAAAATAAACTGTCGGAAAAATGCACGGCTGAGAGCATCGTTGGCAATTACCTTGGTGAAATCGGGACCAGAAGCAGTGGGAGCAGCGGGGGCGATGGCCGGAGAGTCCTTCTCCCTCCGCCTGGTCCGCGGTGGAGAGGTGTGTGAAGAAGGAAGCGATTGCGAATAGCCGCTGTCTTGCCTGCGGGGTTCGTGTGGCGGGGGAGGGAAGCCACGCGCATCTGGGGTGGAAACGGAGGGAGGAGCATCTGGACGAGGGGCCGTGGAGGTGTAAGTCATCTCCGTTTGCATGGGCTGTGACGAGAAGGACTGCGTGTATTGCTGAGACGCCGCCCAAGAATCTTGGGGCCACTGCTGGGCGTGGGCGGAGGAGATGCTATATGAGGCGGATGGGTAGGCTGTGGAGGAGGCATATGGAGGGGAAGGCTGAAAAGTGGACTGTTGCTGCGGGGACTGAGTCTGAGAGGTATTTTGGCGGACTGGGCGGGCGGAAGGCTGGGCAGGGGCCGCTGTGGACTCGAACGGCGTGGTAGGGTATGATGAATAGTCGTAGGAGGAACCTGTTTGCTGATGATGATACATGTAGCGTGTATGGAGCGGGGGAATGCTGGTATTGGAAGCACGGCGGCCGTGCGCGCTTTTATGGGGTGCGATATCGCAGGGACAGGGTGCGTGCAAACAAGACGGAAGGTGTGAGCCCGTGTTAGGAGATTCTGGATGGATGACACGAGGCTATGCTATAAGTCCGAAATGAAGGAGCAGTGGGAGAAGGGATCAGCATCGAAGGGGGGGTTTAATGATTAGCTATGGGCACGCAACGATGAACAAGGACAGCAAGCGGCTCCGAGTCCGCGCCCCGCGGCCGATATGAGGGGGGGTGTCGCATGAAGCGCGGAGACGGACCTGCCACGTCGCCGAGGAGAACGTCAGTCTGACTCACATTTTTTTTCCGTTGTGCTGGTCAATCCAGCGGTGAGCGTCGGTTATGAGGACGACATGAAAGAACGCAAGCAAGAGCGGTTTTGATTCCGCTGTCAATTGTGACTGATTGCATCCGAGTGTCCCGCGAGGAGCTGAGCGTCACCGACAGACTTGTATCCAAACGTAGTACGAGATGTGACATCTGACGTGTGTATCATCCGCTCTGTAGTAATCGTCCCTGTCCCTTGGTTACTCTCGTGCCCATCACACCACCACCGTCCTCAATGCCGATACCATCATCATCACCCACACCAGATCCTTCTTCTTCCTCGTCTTCTTCGTCCGAAGCAAGCTGGACCCCCTTCTTCGTGGCGCCGAGCCCGCCAGCCGCGCGTTCCTGCGCTCGCCTACGTCGGCGAAGAATCCGTTTCCGCTCCCGAACCGCTCGGCGGTAGTCCGCCCCGTCACCATAAAACAGCGAATACTCACACCGCGGACAGATCCACTCGTCCGCCGCGTTCACGATCGCCGTCTTGGGCGTCGCCCCTCGTCGAGCAGGCAGCGCTGAAGACAGAAATCGAAGCGGTGACGGTCCGAGCGCGTTTAGGGTGGCCTGTTGCGCATGTCCCGAAGATGGAAGCCGAGAAGGGACGTAATTGTCACGGTGGTGCGGATTTGACGCAATAACAAGTCCATTACGCTTTTTCTTCTTGCTCCCGCGGCTCTTCCCTGATGCGGACATCTCTGAAGGGAAAGCGTCTCCTGATTGGTCGCCACCCGGCAACGAGGGTTGCGCCTTGCCCGACCGATTCGTCCGAGATGTCGTCTTGCTGGCAGCAAGGGCCGCCTGCTTTGCTTCCGCGGCGGCCTTAGCGGCTCTCGCTGCCTGTCGCGCAAGCTCAGCTTCAAACCGTGACCGCAGCGCCAGCACCTCCTCTTTCGTCGCAATGAGGCGATCAGAGGCTGAGATGAAAAAGCCGAGATGATCAAGCTCTACGTTCACCGCACGAATACGAGATCACCACTCACTCGCATTAGGAAACGTGAACGTAAACTGTGCGGTTGGGAACGCAACACCCTTTTGAGACGGCGTGCGTGCGGACGTTTGCGCCGCTGCGACACGCGCTAATCGAGGACCGCGTCGACGAGAGAGCCGTACTTTGGGCGGAATGGGACCAGCGCCAGGCATAGTGCCAGCGAAGGGCAGGTGTGTAGAGAGTGCCTGATCAAGCGCAAGCACGTCCCCAAGCGACAAGGCACCCAGGACGGCCGCGAGCTGGCGCTTCCGTTGTTTGAGCCGCTCCTTGTGCTGCAGGCCTGCGAGGGTTGACAGACTCATCTTGCCCCGCCGTGGTAGTGGTGCCACCGAGGAGGGTGGAACGACGAAATCCGGATCCGACCTCCTCCCCGTCGCATTGCTGTCGCCCAACGTCTCTTCTTCCACGGCGAGTGGCAGGCTCGCCTCCCTCCCGTTGACGGACGCGGACATGTTCGCAGGAACCTTTCTCTTCTTGGTGTTTCCGGGCTGTTGGAGATGGTCGGCGTAATCGCCTTTGATGTGATCCTCGTCCTGCCTGCCCGATCCCAGCCCCTGGGCGAATCCACACAGATTGAATGATCTGGAGAGAACGTCGCCCTGTGCAAGGTTGCCACCGCCGAGCACGGAGGAATGGTAGGAAGGTAGCTCCTCTGCACCACCCACCATGGCCATGGTGTGTGCAGTGCGTCTACGTTTAGGCAACGGTTTGAGCCTCCTCTGGGTGGGTGAGTGCATTTTCAAGGTCAAGCTTAAGAGCCACGCGCTGACGTGGTGGGCAGTTTTAAGTTCGTGAGACTCTGAATAAGAGAAAAACAAAGGGAGTACGGTACAGATGTGCTCTAACAGTAAATAATGTCTCGTGATGCTAATGGGAAGAGGATATCAATGTAGTCCGACTTGCGCATCGCAATGCCTATAACATGTTGGGGTATCGCGAAACGAAAGACTGACACTAGGGTAGGATGTGTATCTGCTCATGGTCTACGGCCCGCCGTTTACGTCTATCTATAATGCGGACGGGAATGAAGTGATTATGGCGCGTGGTAGAATGACAAGTAGAAACGATGGAATGGGATGACAAACGCGCCGAGGACACAAACGGAATGAGTGAGGCCGTATGGTAGTTTTCATGATGAGCAGGTGCAACGAGACAAATCCATTCGAAAGAGCATCCGAGCGATTCAAAGACAGCGAGAAACAGACAGCGAAAACGAGGCGAGTGACCGGTCTATGAAGTAACAGTTTTCATGCGGCCGGATCGATCATAAAATCCTTGAGGGACCGGGAGGAGCGAGCGACGATGGTTGTGTTCAATCTTGCGTAACGGATATTTCTTCACCACCAGCTGGATCCACCGTTTCCATAACTGTTTCCGCCTCCGCCATATCCACCATAGGATGGTCCTCCCCCGTACCCTCCTCCTCCCCTGCCGCCGCCGTACCCCCCACCATAGCCCCCGCCACCGCCGCCGCCGCCCCCTCCGCCACCATACCCGCCGCTCGATTGGCGGAAGTCGCGGTTACCACCACGACCTCTGCCACCTCCGCGGCCACGGCCCCGGTAGCTGCCGCCAAATGTCGTCTCCTGCACTACGCTCTCCAGCCAGCTTGGAATTTCTTGGTTGGCTTCGCGGAGCAATTCCATCAAGTCCCTAACGATGTTCTTGTTCCCGCGGTTGAAGAATGCAGTAGAAGATCCTGTGTTACCCGCACGACCAGTACGACCAATGCGGTGCACATAATCATCAATGTCAGAGGGTAAATCATAGTTGATGACGTGGGTAACGTTGGGAATATCGAGGCCACGGGCAGCGACAGCGGTAGCGACGAGGATAGGGGTCCGACCAGTGCGGAATGTTTGTAGTGCCATTTCACGCTCGCGCTGAGAGCGGTCACCATGAATAGACGTGGCGGGAAGACTGTTAGCCACGAGGAAGTCGGAAAGCATATCAGCCATCCTCTTGGTCTCAACGAAGATAAGTGTTAGGCCACCGGGGGGTTCAGAGGCAAGAACGTCAAGCAGGACAGAGCGCTTGTCCTGGTCTTCAACGTACTCGATCTTCTGCGTAATGTTTTCCGAGGTGGATCCTACACGCCCGACAGAGAGGAAAATGTAGTCCTTGAGGAAATCTCGCGCGAGCATTTGAATGTCACGGGGGAAGGTCGCACTGAACATAAGTGTTTGCCGATCCTGGACACCAGGCATATCTTCGCCTTGCACGATGCGCCTAATTTGGGGTTCGAAACCCATATCCAGCATACGATCGGCCTCATCAAGGACGAGGTAACGGATGTTTGCTAAGCTGATACGACCGCGCTCGATCAAGTCGACGAGGCGTCCAGGCGTAGCGCTGAGGAGATCGCAACCGCGCTCGATTTGCCGCAGTTGTTGGCTGATATCGGCACCTCCATACACAACGGCAGGGCGAACCCAGGAGCGATAGGCGAATTTACGGGCCTCGTCGTGAATCTGGCTAACCAGTTCACGGGTAGGCGCCAGAATCAAGGTAGTGGGGTAGGCTTTCCGTCGCGAGTAGGTCATATGGGCTGCTTCGGGAGGTGGGGCACGGGGTCCAGAAGCGAAGGATGCTGATAAGATAGGGAAGAGGAAACCTGCAGTTTTTCCTGAGCCCGTCTTTGGCACATGTTAGCTCGCTCAGATATCGGAAATAGCGTCGTGGGGACTCGCCTGAGCACAGGCCATTAAATCTCTATTGGCAGCAACAATGGGAACGGAGTATTTTTGAACAGGAGTTGGTGTAGTGTAACGAGCGAGAGAGATGTTCTCAAGGAGAACTGGGTCTAGTGGCGAATTTGTGAAGGCAGTGACGGGTTCGGGTACTTCAGCACCAGTTGCTTCGACGGGGATATCGTCGTATTTCTCGAAATTGATTCCAGTATGCTGCGTTGACGGATCAGAAGGGTCTCCAAATAGTTCCTTTTCGAGACGCATATTGCGGGAACCAATAACGTGGACGCCATTGCGCCAGTGACCGGCTCCGGGCATATCGCGCGGAGGGCCGTCTCCTCGACTCTCTCTCGAGGACCAGCCGTTGGTTGAGGGGCGACCAGCCCAATCGTTTGAAACCGCACTGCGGGCGCCAAAGGCGTTATTGCCAAAGCCGCTGGGTTTGCCCCTCTCACTGTGCCCACCGCGCAATGGCTCGTAGCCACTGCGAGGCGATGCGCGTGGGTCGTTCCAGCCGGTCCTGAAAGAGCGCTGGTGAGCTGCGGAGCTGAATGGCACACAAGATATGACCTACCCATTGGTGGATGAAGACGGGGATGGGGATGGGGAGGAAGCAGCGCGCTGCGCACTCCTGAGATGGGGTGGAACATATGGAGATTTTGCGCCGTTGATGCCGAGGGAAGCTAGGGCGGGTGAATATATAATGTATGGTAGATAAGTTTGTACACTTACAGAACTGAGTCTCGAGACTTGCGTTACCGTTTACAATTCCATTGGTCATATTAGAAAAAAGAGAATGAGTTCGTTTTGTGTGATGTGAAAACGTCGCTGATGGTGGAAGCGGAAAGAAAGCCAAGCAACACAAAATCAGCACGAAAAAAACGAGCTGGGAATTGCTGACACATATTCTATATTTGGACATATAGTTCTCACGATATGAACACGTCCATTGCTTATGTCATCACAGTGATCATGGCTCAACCTCAGCCCCAACCACAACCACAACCCGGGCCTCAGCCAGGCCAGCCCCACCCGGGCATGCAGCGACCGCCCCAGATGATGCTGCCGCCCCAGCCAGACCCCGTCATGCAAGCGCGTATCGACGCGGACTTTCGTCCAGTCAACGTCGCCATCGGTGGACCCGGCGGAGGGTGCGCGTTTTGCACCAAACACAAGCTCGAAAAGTGTGACGAATGCAAGGTCGACTTCATCACGCTCAACCGCATCTCGCGAATATTCATCGGCAACCCCCACCTCCGCTGCCCACCGCCTCCCACCGTCGTTCAGCAAAAGATTTCGCAAGCGGTCACGTCCGCAAAGGACGAAGGAAACGTACGCACACGTGTCTGCATACGTTGCACAGTGGCTCACATCGTAGGCAGAACGCTTTCAAAGTCAGTAAGCACATGGAGGCACTTAACAAGTACAACTTCTCTATCAACTTCGCCATGCAACGTCCACCTTGGGAGAGTTCCGCCCTGTTTCGGGAGGAGATGTCTACTGTCGTCTCAAATAGATCAGCCGCGTTGTTGGAGATCGGCGATTATCTTGGTTCCCTGACCGATGCTGAGACCGTCATTGCCATCCGCCGTAACTGGCCAAAGGGCCACTTCAGAAAGGCGAAGGCACTGGTGGCACTTGGACAGCTTGATGGAGCCATCGAGTCCATAGCTCTTGGCCTGCAATTCGAGCCGAACAATCCCGTAAGCACTGCTTCTTGTCATCGTGCCCGTCCCTGATCCTTGCACAGGAGCTGAATGGTTACATGACTGAACTCCAAAAACTTGCGGAGGGTAGTGGCTCTGTGGCATCAACATCAAACAATACAGCACCTGATGCGCCTCATCCGGAGTAGATAACTCCCCTATGTCTTGTACTCGATTCCCTCATCCGTGTATCTTCTCAGCGGAACGCATGCAATGCAATCCTGGCACTCCACAGTGTCATCTCCTCGGTCGAAGGGTTGGGATGGACTCGGAATTCGAATTCGCGGATCTTAATCCTCAGCCCGTGTCCGTACAATCAAGGTATCAGCGAGTGGCTGCGGCGCACCTATTAGCAGTGCGGCGGTAGCTTGACTTGTCCGGCGCTGTGGCTCAACTCTGTAAAACGTGGTCGAACAGGATCTTCAAGCAACTTAGACTACCGCGCCTGCCGGGCTGATCCGGATTTCATGACGCCACTGCATTACATCATACCAAAGGCCCAAGTTCAAAGCACACAACTTGACCACCCATATCGCGTACAAGTTTCAATCAGAGCATCGACGGTGACTGTCTCATTGATTCGTTGTAAAGAACCCCCTTTGACAACGCTGCCAACGCGTGCCATTTGCTGGCCCGTCTGGCCAAGGAAACCGCCATTTGCCAGCCGATGCGGTACATCTTTACCAGAGTCATTCCAATCCAGCCAGCCACCGTCCGTCTGGCGTCCTGTAATCACACTCACCACAGCCGCAGGTTACGTGAAGAAATGCAGATTTACGATCTGCTCAATGGTCCGAGTTTATTTTCGTTGCTGGCACACAGCTACCATCTTGGTCATGACCATTTTGAGAAAAGCCATTCCAGCCTTCCAGGAAGCACCGCCGCACGAAAGATGGTCTGTCGGAGGAGGCTGGTCCTGCCGCAGAGATTCCGGCCTCGTGTGTTCGTCATGTTTCTTGCCAACGGATGGTTGACACCGCCGAACATAGGTGTCTGTCCCTAGTGGGGAGGCCGGGGGGCGTATAAAGGCAGGCGGAGGGACGAGCATTCGAGCCATCTACACCACCCACCCGATCTCAGACCCTCACACATTCCAAGACTCGCATTTTTCCAGTGAGCCCGAGATCATTTCGACGACAACCCTCTTCGATGTGCTGACGTTGGTCCAGGCGACCGCATCTTTTCTAATAAACCAACTTCATACCCGTTGTAGACATGTTCTCGCACACTGTATGGTCTTCTTCTCCTGCATATGTGCGGTCCCCCTGAATGTCACATCTGCAGGACGTTTTCGAGGGAAAGTTGTACGGCAACCAAGACGTCAGAGTCGTCAAAGTCAACAGACCCCCTGTCCAGACCACCTGTCAAGGCTCTCGTAACAGAAGCACGGATTCTTCGGAGGACATGTGACGGCGCAGGCATCCCACCGGCGTGAGCAAGTGGGCGCCTGTCACGGACCCCGGCGTCTGTACTTATTAGTTAACTGTTATCGGCCTTTGGCTTGAGAATAGACTCCCGCATGACTTGGTAAATGTGACAGGAGCTTTGCGCCTTTGTCCGTAAGTAGTCTGTAAGCGGGGACGAACTGACCGGCGTTTTGGACAACCGATTGGTCCCAGTACCGTGGCATTCAAACCGTACCTTAGAAGCCTTCCCCAACTTGCCTCTGGCGTCTCTTTGCCATATTCGCCACCGTCAGGCCTCCCGCTATTCCTGGGTTGGCATCGCTTGGATTGTGCAGAACGACTGAAACAAGACCTGAAATTGTCACACCATTGTGGTCAACCGTCCTGCGGAAGGCAAAGGGACTGGGTAGCCCTCTTTCAAATCCGCGCGTTTCAAGTACCACGGCGACTGCCGGTACCACTGCGCAATAGCGGACTCGACGTTGAGCAGCATTCAAGTTTCCGAGTACTTGACACTGAGTTTTCCTAACAGGAAAATCGAGTCGGGGTTATAGAACTTGTCATCCTACTGTCACCCCAGTGAGAGCTGACCGTCTTCAATGGTGCAGCTCAAGGAAGCCCTATTTAAGGCTGATCGCGTCAAGGATCGCGTTCTTGGGAACACTATGACCTAGTGATCTCGATCATGATCT
>JBBPOD010000724.1:0-14848 GCA_038091255.1 Tylopilus intermedius | reverse complement strand
CGCTATTGTCGGTTTGTACGAGCATCTCGAACCGTTCGCGCGGATCTAGACCGGGTGTATCGAGACCTTTAATGAACTTGCACGCAGTGGAAGCCCACTGAAAAAGTTGTTGGGAGTGACGAACGAGTCTCCTGCGCCACTCCTGGCTTGGCCAGGATGATTCAAGCTCGTCATGTTGATCACGAAGGGTGTCAAGGATGAATGCGCCAATATCTTCGTTGACAACATCCTTGGCGATGTCACCCATCTGTTTATGGGTGGTCCGAGGACAGCGTAGGAGTTCTTTGAGGATGTCGACTTCCGGACGAGCCGTGATGAGGAAACGAAGGTGACGGGGAAGCGTGTTTTCGGCGAGCCTTGTACCCATGGCACGTAGAAGATGTTCACGACTCGCTTGGTTCCCACTCTCGTCGAGGGCATCGATGACGATGACCATGGGCCCAATAGCCTGAAGGTCCTTCCAAGGGTTGACGATAAACCTCTCGAGTTGTTCCGTCGGCGATTGCGACGTGCAGAGCGACCGATTGTCTTCCACGACTCGCCAGAGCGCGGACTTGTAGTGCGAATCGCAATCGGCGAGGTCACGTGCAATGGTAGTGAACACATTCGTCGGGTTGCGGTGCGTGACATCCGTCCTGGAGAAGCAGTAGGACGATCCCAGCCGCTTTTGCCTATCATAAAGTTGAGCAATAGAGTGGGCCACCGCGGACTTGCCCGATCCGGCAGCGCCAGTGAGAAGGCACACCTGCGGGGCGTCGTCGTCAGGGTTGTTGAGGAGGTCATATATTTCTTGGAGCAAGCCCTTGCGAGTACCTCGCAAGCAGCGCTTTTCCGGCTGAAACCTGGCACCTCCCGCATACGGTAGTGCGTTCAGATCGATGGTTTCCGCCACACTCTGCGTCGTTCTCGCTGTATTCGGGTCCATGAGCCTCCGACCGACTGCCTCAGGATGTCGAACATACCAATGTGGCCCACGATGGTCATCATGCGAACGACAGTGAATCCAGTGTGCACTGCCACTCCCTGCAACAGCGCCTTCGTGAGTTCCTCGAAGTTTTTCTCGTAGCCAGCGATCGTTTCATCGACTTGAGAGATCAAGTGTTTCACTGTTCGCCACGCTGTAATTTGAAATGAGTACTCGTGGTCGTCGGAAAGCGAACCGCCACGAACCGAAGCCGTCTTTGGCATATTGGGTAATGAAGTACCCACACTCCGTCACTTGCTCCAGGAGATGCATGATAGTCTTGTCGTGCTTGCCGATATCCTTCATGAAATTGACGTCATCGACGAACGAGAAGGCCTTTCTCATCGCGTCCGATAAGCGAACGACTCGGTCGTCGCGGTTCTTCTGGTTGATGAGCACCTGATCCGGAGGGGATGAAGTGACAAGCGAAGGTACAAGCATCAAACGACAGACCTTGTTGGCAGCCGATATGACGGACCATGCGAATGACGCATATGGGTGAATCTGTATGGCATGCAGATTGTGCGAACGTAGAGAAGGAGCACTGCGTACCGCTGCGATCCCGGCCGCAACTTGGTTCAAACGCTCCATCTTCGACAGTAGATCGCCTAATATAGGCGGTAATGTGTGTATGTTCTGTACGTTGGGCACGACGTTCAAGGTCTGCGTGGTGGTATCGACTGCCGAATGCAAGATGTCGACGACTGCGGGGGCGGAGCCGACCGAGTCGGCTGCCACGTTCCCCCCCGCAAGGAGGTCGGCGACCTGACGTTCTTCTGCGACGGCGAACGCGAACTTGATAGTAATCCCAGAGGGACCGGAGTCGTCAGACTTAGAAGTGACTTTGCGAAGCGCGTCTTCAAATACTAGGAACGAACACTTAAATCAGTGAACATCGCCTTGAGAGGGTCTCGATAAGGATTGTACCGCCATTCCTCAACCTTCCCAACACTCCACCAACGGTACTGGTGATTTCTCCGACCTCCTCGTCCTTTCTGACGTGATGCGCTTGGTAAACCTTGACGAGCAGAATCGAATCTTCATCCCCAACGCTGATGACATTCAAGTTAGTGCTGGGGAGTAAAGTCAATGATGCGCTACTCACAAAGGGAAAGGTCTATCCCAAGAGGTCTTATTCTCGACTTCTTTTGCGGTGTCCGTTGACTTCGAGGTTTCGCCTACAGTAAATGCGATGCGGAATCGCCTTGCCGATAGGACGTTCTTGCGGCGTGATTGAGTGTGAAGTTCGATATCTGAAAAGGGCCTTGTTTTATACGGTAGGAAATCCAGCGTCGTACAGCTCACTTTGGATGGTGAACAATTTCGACCTAGAACCAAGTTCAGCGACAAAATCTAGATAGAATTTGTAAGGTAATCGATATACTTACGAGATACTTTGGACTGGATTGGTTGTGCTCATAATGTTATGGTACTATGGGTAGATCTGGTGAACAACGCGGAACAGAGAAGGTTGGGCGTACGAGCTGCCAGTGGCTCAAGCTGGGAAGGTAACTAATGAGGCGTTGCTGCCATGCAGTCACATCACATGACGACTACGTTCCGGTTATCGGGCCGGAGATACGGTGCATCAAAAGTAGTGACTACTGCAATGCTGATTCCCCGAAGGCTGCGACCTGTCTCATCCCCGCGTGCACACCTGGACCAGCAGCCTCAGAGCGGGACTGTGCTCCAAGCCTCGACCTCGTTTGTCGTTGTCTACGCACGGCAGATTCATACCTACATTTTCTCGGTGGATCGCGCGTTTCGACATAAAGGCCGATGCAGCATAGCGACAAGCCGCCTCTCAACGATATACTATACATCAACTCATCGGGTGACCTTGCCTCAGCCCGCGGGGCTCAGGACACCCTTCGCATCATCCCCAATACACGCAGGCGGGTGGGTTGACGGTGACAACGAGACGGGTCAACCTTATCGTTGATACCCAGCCAACACCGGCAGTTTCGTCTTGCTCGCAGTGCTCCACACCCACTCTGATGGCCGGATCAAGACTGAGGCAAGCCGTCTGCTCACCACTGGGGAATACCTACCCCCACACAAGCTTGTCAGTCCCGCCCCCTGTCTTTGTGTTAGAATGGAACCATGCTGTACCAAGTGACGTGAGGGCCAGACGAACAAATTCGTGGGGTCGCTACCGTAGCATCGAGAACTTTTGAATTATGACTCAAGAGAATACACATGTTTACCGTGTCTCGTACCCGTAGCTTGCAGGCCCCAAGCACTCGCGCCCTAGTGCGCAATGCTCATCAAACTTCCAATAAACGTCAAAATCTGTAGCACGCCGCATCAGATCAAAATTCACGACAACAAGAGGGCGAGGGCGGACGCACCAAACGTGGTCGAACGTCCACAATGTCCTCTGGTACGAGGAAAATCAGCGCATTCATCTTCCTCGCGATTGAAATCCCCAATTTCGCTGCCGTCGGCGCGTCAGCATTCCAGACTGAGTCAACCGCACCACGTTAAGCGCACCATTCTGCCGTCGCTCTTCATAGTCCCCACTTGCGTTCACATTCAGTACGAGCGCCGGATCGACAATCCCCGGCCGGAGCGCGTCAAGGAGGTTGAGAATAAAGATGCCTGTCGTGAGCGAGGGGTCCTTGAACGACCGGATCGTGCGCGCCGCCGGATTCGCTTTTTGGACCGTCGTGTTGGCCCACTTGAGCATCTCCTGGTCGGTAATCGGACGTCCGGACCCAGCGAGCGCCGTGAGCGTCTTGGTGATGTTGAGCCTGTCCCACGTGTGAGCATCCTAGTAGGAATATATGGCATGAGAGACTCACCGCATGAGTTGCCACACGAGACCAAGAACAAGTGTCCGAGTCCCGTCGACGATGTCGGCGCCTTGGATCCCGACGAGGTGCATCCCGCTCTGTTTCCCGAGTTCGACGACGTAGTTCGTGTTCTCGACCTGCTTGAATCGGGAGAGCGTACTCTGATTGGGCGTGATCCCAATATCCTCTTGCTCCTCTCCACCGTCGAGAGACGCCCTTGGCGTACCCCCGGCAGCGTCCCCCTTGGGCTTGGAGACACGTCGCCAGACAACCGAGCCGGGAAGGATCTTGTCGAAGGCCTGGAGAATGATCAAACCATCTTTCAGATTCTCGAACAGGTTAAACACGCCAGGTTCAACCCCGAGCGAGTTCAGCCAGAGCGTGAAGACGCGGGCTTCGCGTTCGCCTTCGGCGTCAAAGTCATCAACCGCCCCATAGTCCTTGGCTTCTTGTTCGTCTAGCGGGGCAAGACCAGGCCAAGTGTTGAAGAGATTGGCAACGAACGCAAGATTGAGACGCGGGTTTCCGGCGACGAGAGAAGAGGGAGTGAGGTACTTGCGACAACCGATGGCGGCGGCGTTTTGCAGAACCTGTTCGGCGCGTTGGCGGAGATCTCTCGTTTGAAGCGGAGCACGAGAACACTCTTCGGGCTTGAGTTGATTGAGAAGGATAGTGTAGTTTTCACCGTCACACACGTCGCGGCTAAAGTTGTTCACTCTGAAGCGGATGATGGTCAGGACGAGCGAGTGGAATGATAGAATGATTTCACCTTCTTTTCCACCCAGCAGCCTTCAAGTGGTAATTGAACCATCGGAGCAGGATTTGGTCGGGGGTCAAACGAAGGAGATCGTCGATGGTCTCACCGTCCTCACAGAGTCGGTACAACTCGGGGTGTAGTTTGATATCGACCTGTGCAAGGAGGCCCCTGCGGATGATCTGCCAGATAAGACCGAGGATGAGATGTTCTCTTCCTTCGGAGATATCGGTTGAACCGATGTTGACGACGGAACAGCCGATACCCTTGGCGGAGGTGATGACGATGTTGTTGTTCTCTGTGATTTGGAAAGCGTTGAGCGGTTTACGAGAGGTAGGAATGTTAAGAACGCGTGTGTCGATCGTGTCTGGGACCGAATCGTTGATGAGTTTACAGAGGATCAGGCCGTCGCGACATTCGTCAAAGAGCTGCATCGTATCTGTGGGGATAGGGAAACGATGGCCGATGTCCGCATCATTCTCGATGACCTGTGCGGAGGATCAGATGGTGAACAAGAAGGAGGGGACTGCGTACGCCGTTGATATGATTTGTAAACTCCTTTCGCTCGTCCTCGTTGATGGTGTGACTGACGTTGGCGGTCGAGCCTTTGACAGTAACTTTGCCAGCTCTAGTAGGCAACACGGAGCCTTTTGACTGTGTCCTTAGCTTGACGTTGAGCTAGGATGGCGGGGATGAGGAAAGGGGCAGACGAGAGATGACATCATGGACGCACTTCGACCCAGTCTTCGAGCTCGACCTTTCCGCTGGCGTCGACGGATACGCTCTTGAGTGTCTCGCGCGCCTGGTCGTAGGACTCGCCGCTGCCTTGTAGTGCGTGGAGAACGGCGCTCTTATCTATGCGCCCAGGGGTGTCCGTCGAGATCGCACTGACCGGGATGTCTCGTCATTGTCAGCGATGTGTGCCGAGAGCGATACGTACTTGAAGCGATTTATGAGATCGAACATGTCATCGCGGGTGACTTCTGGATATTTCTTCTGTAGACGGAGCGCTTCCATGGCGGTGGGTGGTGTTGATGATGTGACGGCGGGAGTTGTTTTGGACTGCCACTCGGCGGTGTTCGTGCCGATCCGGGACGAGCTCGCACTTATATCGATCCGACGCTGCGCATCGCAGCATCCGAGTGCACAGATTTACTTTGACTGCGGAGCCACTCAGCTTTGTCGGCCTAGGGCGCCGGGCACGCCGTACCACTGCGCTGACCACCGCTAATGATAGCACTCAGCGTAGTGTGCCCTCCACCCTTAACCGATCCGAGTTTACTGTCCCTTGAGGCGATGCCAGTACTTGATGTCCTAGATGGAATAAAGATCACAGAATGACTTTGTAAACGATAATGCGACACGGGTGGTTGTGGAAATCGGGTACATGTGGTGTAACTGTCGGTTAGGATAAAGAACAAGACACGAGTATCAAGAGTAAAGGTCGAGAAACGAGAAACGAGAAACGAATGGGAAAGATATTAAGCAAACGGGAGAATGAAAGATTCTAGTAAAAGGGTAGGTGCCGAATACGAACAATATCCGAGGCGAGCGCAGGCGGAGATATGGCTGGGGTCGCACATGGGTAGACCTGGTACCATGAATAGACGCGAGGCTGTGTTTGAGACAGGTTCGGCCTGACAGAATACGTTGCTCACCTTACCGTGGAGCTCGTAAAACAGAACGGCTCCAAGAGGTAATGTCACGTTGGCTCAGCACCTAGTAGCCGCGGTTTATTTTCTCGCCCAGAAGGGCCTATCCCCTGCCTTGGGGCATCGGCACATGAGGGCAAGTATTAAGCCTTTATTTCGAGTTTCCTCGAGCAAGGCACCGTCCGATAAACGTTATCCTAGCGCGACGTTGTATTGAAACCCCGGGTCGGCATCTCGTCCTGCGCATGGGCCAGCGCGGAGCAATGATCTACTTTTGGACACAAGGACAGATCCAAGTGCCGTCGCTCGACAAAATGCCATCAGTGCTTGGAAGCTTGACACCGCCAGTTCTGTGCCACCCGTGTGCATAACACTTTGGCATGTCACACCAACCGAGTGGGACAAAGTACCCGGCGGCGTCGGTGCAATCCTCGCACTGCAGCGGCGAGCTTCGATCATTGTGTTTGGAAATGAGGAAGTCGGCACCGCAACTTTCACCAGACACCATCGCTAACACCTTACAACCAGACTGGCCAGAAGATGACGTGCCAGTGCGGTCGACCGGATCGGCGAGGGGCTGGTCAGAAGCAGTGCTTTCGTCGGCATCCCAATCATTGCAAGCCTCCGAGGGGTCAGTTACCGGAGGAGCTCCCGACGAGTTTGTTGGGACAGCCGGCTCTGGAGCGGGTTTCACAGGGCTGGAAGCCGAGTTACTACCACTTTCAGGCACTCCAGACGGTTTAGAACCAGCGCCACCCCGCCCGAGGGCGACTCGGACTCGATTTCGTGTCCTTACCGGCTTTGCGCACGCACGCATGCTTCGAGAACCGTTTCCGACTCTGAAAGAGGCGGCCACATTGCTTGCATGTATGGGCGTCAGGTGCCACCCTGCTAGCGAATGGATCCTCGATCCGCTTTGCAGCGTCACGAGTTCGTTCTCTCTTTGCAGCACGCGCGCGTTTGCGTGCAAGGCGAGACTTCTCACGTTGAGCACGGTTATAGTCACGTTGATCATGCTCCGGCTCGAAGAAAGACTTCGAGTCTGTTTCGTTGAGAAGCTCCAAAGTGTAGACAAACATCACCTTCTTTAGTTTCGTGACGGGGAGGGAAGGGCAGACCTCCGAAAGGAGTGAAACAAAGTATTTCACCAAATGTAAGTGGAATGGAGCGTCGAACCCCACCCAGAATATGGTCCCATCAGCATCCTTGGACGCGAGCATGGCGTGATCGACTCCGAGCGATTTGCGGCTAAGAAAGGCGGGCTTGCGCATCACGTTCAAAACATCGAAGACCGATGCTTCGACAGGCGAGGTGACCCTCGGTGTGCTTTGAACAGGCGCTGCAGCTGGTTCACTGGGAGACGTGAAAGACGGCGACACCGCAGAGAAAAGGACTGAGTCGATCTGGCCAGGATCAAGACAAGGAGAGTCACTTGTGTGCGTGTGTTTGCTTATGAACGTCCTCCAACGCGCCTTGTACTGGCTGCCCCTCGGACTCGCCTTCACTCACTATGGCTACACCGTAAAGTCCGTCCGAGGCAGAAGCATGCAGGTCTGTCCACCTTCTCCTCCTCCTCCCCATCTCACCCCCGCCAGTCAGCCCACCCTCAATCCAGACACCTCCTCACACCACGACATCGTCCTCTTTGACCGTCTCAGCATCCACGCCGGGCGACCCATCACCAAAGGGGACGTCGTCTCGCTCAGGTAAAACGCCCCTTTGACACCCCCGTACCACGTCCAACGTGTCCTCCCAGAGACCCCGTCGACAGTCGGAAAATGATCGTCAAGCGCGTCGTCGCCGTCGCACACGACGTCATGCAGACGCTGCCCCCGTACCCCGACACCGAGGTGCTCGTACCAGAGGGACACATATGGGTCGAGGGCGACGAGCCTTTTCGCACGCTGGACAGCAACACCTTTGGACCGGTGCGTCGCGTCACATGGCGCCTCTGCCTTTCTGACAACGCGACAGGTACCGCTGGGATTGGTGGACGCGAAACTAAGCTACATCCTCTGACCACTTCATAGAGTCGGTCCATTGAAGCCTCCAGAAAAACCAGTGTCGAAAATGGGCGTGCCGAGGGACTCTGATTGGCGCGATGCCATGGCAGCGTTCGAACGAGAGCGTAAAAGGCAGGTCCGTGTCTCGGCGGCTTCCACCAAGAGTACCGAAGCTACAGTTCCTTGACTATCTACGCGTGTCTAGGTATACGTTAACCATGTTACTATCCTTTGAATGCAGTGTGCCTTTGAGGGTACCACCTTCGTTCACCAGAATCCTCGCTGTCCGTGCTTGACTGGATACCCAAGATCCTATCCACTCGGGTGACCCAGCAGGTGGTATGTCTTTCCGGAGTGGCACTGAAACTGGCGAGACGCCTTCGATGTATGCCAGAGCAAAGATGACGTCCATGTCTATCATAGTAACACACGTCAAAGGACGATACCAAGATGATTACGCGAACTTACCTTCGAGCGAGCGACCAGCAGTCTCGGGGAAAAACAAGTACACGACAGGTACGATGAAGGCGCTCAGGGCTGCAAACACTAGACCGGAGGGTGAGGTCGAGCTACGTGATGGCGTGGACGGAACCCATACCGATATACATCCCCCACGAGATGTTGTTGAAAGACGGCCCCGTGACCATCGCGACCATGAAATTAAATATCCAGTTGGACGTTCGACGCATCCCGTCAGCACGCTCACCGTCTGCAAACCTCGCGACGCAGCCGTACCCAGCGCGTTGGCAGGCGCACGGATCCCCAGCCCCACGATTTCCGTAGGCTGTCATCACCTCAGTGAGCCTCCACGTCCAAATGAGAAAGCATGGCCGACGTACATATAACCACGTCATGCCCAACCACCCAACGGCAAAGAAGAAATTGAAGACGAACAACAACACGGCGCTCACAACCTGCACGCCACTGCCCTTGACACTCCCTAACACCGCGAGGAGGACCATCGCCAGACACTGCCGCACCAAAGAGCACGAGCTTCCGGCAGTCGACGCGGTCGACGAGGACGATGGCGATGAGAGAGGCGAGGAAGTACTCGGTGGCGTTGGCAGCGGCGATAATGCGCGACGTGACGTCGGGCAGACCAAGTTGTCGGAACAACCCCTAGACAAGAAATGTGATTCAACAATGCACGGACGCGACTCTGCAACGACACTGACGGCGTAGCTGACGCCACCCTCAAATGAGTCCACGTAAGAGGAAGACGAGCGTGCAGACCTACTAAGTGATCGAGTTGATCCCCGTGATTTGCTGGAAGCACTAGTTGACGACGCCGAGCGAGGCGCGTCGAAAGTTGTGCGAACGACCGCCGGTAAAGAGCTCGCTCAGTTGCGAACGCGAGCCCTGGGCGTCCTTGTCGGGTCCTTGAGTGCCTTCCTCGATGTCGACGGCTTCGCGGATGGCGTAATACGTCCTTTGCACCTCGGGGTCGCTAAACGGCTTGTCGTCCAACGCAGAGAGGACGACTGCAGCTTCCGCATAACGTCCCTGTTTCGCAAGCCTTGGCGTCCTGGATGAGTCTATGCGTTATGCGTCTCAAAGCGACCCACCATCTCGGCGATTCTGGAAGCTGGCACGAGGTCACTTTTGGATATCGCACATCGAAGAGGTTAGACTACATACGAAGCGAATGCCAAAGACCATGATCAACGCTAAAACGATCTGGAGTGCGATGGGTACGCGCCACTGGGCAGAGGATGCAGACGCCCAGTACCTATCCGAATGTGAATCATAGAATCCTGCTGGAAAGACGTGGACGTACAGCGCAAAGTCAACCCACTACGCAACATGCAGCATTGAGTATCGTGGAAATGCGTCAACAATGACCACGACTCACATAGCTGGTCACGAACAACGTCACAAAAAAGTCATCCAGAGGGAAACGGGACGCACGATATCATGATACCAAACGTGATCAGACTGCCTTCGATCATGATCAAGCTGCCCCTCTTGGCAGCAGGCGAACACTCGGCATGATAACTCGGTACGGTCGTCGTCTGTGTCCGTACCCTGTCAGTCCCTCTCGCACACCCCGGGCCAGACACGGACACACGTTCAATCCGTTCCCAAGCCCGGTGACGGAGGCGCGCGACGATGAGCTGGGCGTAGCTGTACGACATCGTCTGGAGGATCGCACCGACGATCATGATGCACCCGCCCAGGACGATTGCCGAGCCACAAATTCGACAGTGCACCGATCAGACGGCCGATTTCCTGGATGCGTGAGTGTCGGCGTAAGTGTAAACACGGGGGGCGACGTACGTAGACGGCCACTTTGCAGCGTCGCGTGGTTGGGGTGACGGATGTCCACGATGACTTGGAGAAGGACCTTTCGAACGGCGTCAGCACGGCGCTAAGCTCAAGGAACAAGACCCGGGCTGTGGCGAACCTGACCGGCCATCAACAATACCGACATGACGCCTTGAAGAGGGTGTCAGCGTTCGAATGTGGACATGATCGAGGAGGGCGTAAACCCGGTCCCTTCAAGTTCGACCAGGAACGATGCTGTCATCGCCCGGCCTCGCCCGTTGTCGGAGCCCGAGAAACTCACCGTCTCATTCAGGTCTCTCTTGCGCATAGTTAGTCATCCTCCATCCATTCCAGGGAGGCACTCTTGTTGCTTGCCCACTCCGCCTTCCTCGTCCTCTGCACCGTCCTCAGCGTCACCGTAGCGGAACTCGACGGGCGCATCGTCAGAGATCTCGTCAGCGCCAACGGACCTTTGGTTCGATCTGGCCGTACCGAGCATATGCACCAACCCCATGGTGCGTACGCCGTCCATCCCCTGCAACCATCTCCGCTCACCTAGTCCCGGATTCGCTACCTCTCTCTCCGCTCCAGGGACCAGCTCACACGCTATATCTACGACCTCCATCTCTCCTCTGCGCCTTACCTGCGTTATTACCGCATCCCTCTACAGGGAATCGACTAGTATATCACTCCCGACGTCGAAGCCTGGTGCGAAAGTGTCGCGGGTATATAGTATGTCCCATCCTCAGACATATCTCATGCATTGACTTATCGCAACAGTGGTAATCTAATGAAACCGTCGCTCGATCTATTGCTCTTTGCTTCACGGCTTTCGCGCTCTCTCGGATTCAGAGGCACTTTGATACTGTTTGGAAACTATTATCTCACCGTCAAGGTACGTTGGCATTCCGTGTCGTCGCACCCTTGGTTTTTAAATAGTTGGAAAGACCTTGCAAGCTGTCACCCCTGCGTTTGATCGTCTTGCTGCTATCGGGGCTCGTTTAGAAGGCAAATACCGCGCTGGCGTTGGTCGTGCAGGCAGGGAGAGTGGGGGCCGCGTCAGTACCCTTATGCCCCGTATATTCATTTCTCACGTTCATACAGCTTTTACAACGGAGGTCCACTCGAACGCGACACCTGTGTCTCATAAAGCATGTCAACTCTATATACAAGATTCGGACTACATATGAATGGGCAGAGATTTCGTTATCAAGTATCTCTGGAGTGCTGCTGGGTATGGCCTGATTGCCATCCCTTTGTTGATCACCTGGAAACGTGGCGAGGGAAGAGATTAAGCTGCCCGCCGCGATGGCCTCGTCGCGGATCGTACAGAGAGTATGTGGTCGATATCGATTTGACGCGTGCACCTACTGATCCATGTGTTCCCAGCATATATATCTAACCGCAGATTGCTCCTCTCACTCGCGGGCAACTTATGTATGCGTACAAGGATCTCGTTGAGGCCACTGGTTTGACCGGGAGGTGAGTGGGACAGTTCATGGTATGACGCTCATGACTTGAGATCCTTCCGTAGATTGTACACCCCTCTGTCGACCAGCACTTCCACAGGCACTTACGGACGATGGCACACCTTTGAGTCACAGGATGTCGATATCTACTTCCGTCCCTCCTACTCGCTGCGCCTACGTCCAACGATGCAGTCAAGGAATTGGAAGTTTCTCCTGCGTTTGACGAGGATGTAGAACCTCTCGACCATCTCTCTGGATCTGGAACAACGCTCGTTCGCGTGCTAAGTCTCGCTCTTCAACCTGGTATGCACCTTATGATCCGGGTTCGATCGGCATGGGAAAGACCCCTGTCGCGCGCGTCTTAGCCGGCCTTTGGGCGCCAGGCGGCGTTGGAGCGCATCTCACTCGTCCCACAGGCGATGCCAACGCTGGCGACGGGTGTCCAAGACCAGGATTATTCGTCTGCCGCAGCGCGCATACATGGTGACCAGTTCGTTGCTGGAGCAGGTGATCTATCCCCAGAAGCTGGGCGAATTCTATCTCCTTCATGGTGGGAATGCGGAGGAGGGGCTAAAGGAGCTGCAAGAGCTCTTGCAGGCTGCTCATTTGGGGTATCTCGTAGAGAGAGAGGGTGGATGGGGCACGGTGAAGGAGTGGCGGAATGTGTTGAGTGGAGGAGAGAAGCAGCGGGTTCGTCGTCCGGTCGTTGCATGAATTGGTTTCTGATGCAACTTGTCCCTCCGCTAGATGTCGTTTTCCCGCGTATTATACCATCGGCCCAAGTTTGCCGTCCTGCACAGTACGTGCCTTTGACAATGTTCTATTATTGCTCTCACCTTGATCGGAACAGAATGTACCAATGCCGTTTCGAGCGACGTTGAAGGTCAGATGTATGAGCACGCCAAGTCGCTTGGTATCTTGCTCGTCACGATCTCTCTGAGGTACGGTAGATTCCCATTCTGTCGCCGATCCCGTCGTTGCTGATCGTAGAGCGGCCCGCTCTGATGAAATACCACACACACTTGCTCACCCTCGTCGGGGACGGTACAGGCCGATGGACATTCACTCCACTTGACAACTCTCGCTCAGGAGCCGCTGGAAACGCCATTGCCACCGTGTTGCGACCAGATCCGTACACGGCTCCGACAACTCCGAGTGGTGGGCCCCCCCGCGGGCGATCTGATTCGGGTGCTGGAGGAGACACGAACGGTGGAGGTCCGGTTGGAAGAAGCCAGGGGATGGGAAGCGAGGGTGAAGGTGTTGGAAGAGGCGCTTCAGGTCCAGAAGGGGGTCGAGTCGAGCTGGGTTGGTGCTGACACTCACAGTCGAGACGTATGCATGTCCTGCGATACTAATGCACTCGCTGCTTTTCTTGGAGCGGAGCGAATTACTATGCCGACATCTTGCATCGTATCTCGTACCTCCCACTTCAGTCGAACCGTGGCTGTACTGTATCATTCACGAGGAAACCAATGGAGACCGTGCTGCCGACAAGAGTTTTACTACCTAAATCAAGTGAGCTACTCTGGCGAGCTGACCATCCAGCGAAATATACCTAGGTGGTCTTGACCCGTAACTCTCAGATCCCCGTGACGTGCGCCATGGTGGAAACGCATGGTTGCGGATGCATCGTCGTATCATGCTCGCTTTGCCACCAGGAAGGATCAATCATCATGAGGATATACTTTCTCATACGGAGGCGCTCCGGTGCGCGAAGCACGATGGCGCAATTGCGTACCATCGTCGTGAGAAGCATGCAGGGAAACGCGACCAATGCCACACTCTAGCCGCCAGGCGACACCAAAAAGGCGATTCCAGAGAGCAAGGTGTTTCCAGACAGTGCGTCCATGCGGCGACGACTTGAAATCGTGCGTGCCAGCGGGACACCGTGACGGAGGCGATGATATGTGCGAGATCGAGTCTGGCCCGCCATCAACACTTTTATGCCCAGGCGAGGTGGAGGAGTCGACCGCAGTTCCAAGGCCAGGGAGGAGAGCGCGCGTGATGATCAGATGGGAGGATAACATGTGTGCGCAGGAGTAACGCCAAGCTTGAGAGCCCGACCTGTTCATGCAAGGACCTCTTCAAGTTGCTCACAACTCCGAGTCAGGCTGGGATCTTCATCCTCGACAATAGCAACACCTTGCCAGTGTGCTCAGCCCGAGTAATGGAGAAGTTCTCTGTGGCAAATAGTGGCATCATTGGTGAGGACAGTTCAAGTTCAACATGGCTATACATATCTGCTGCAGCTAGTATCTAGAGGAATTGGCAACACTGGGTGAAGAGCAGCAAGAAACTAAGCTGACTTGGACAGGCCAGTCAATGTGAGTAGTCACTGCAAACAAAGAACTACTAGTAGGACCAGCAAGAGGTCCAAGACTCTCCAGACAAAGAGATACCCACATCAGCTTGGTAAACTGTGCTTGGAGATACAATCAAAGAATGAATAGGGAGATAGGAGTGGATATTCCAAGGAGCTATCCAGCCAAATAAAGCACCAGTGGAAGACAACACCCAATGGTTGTTCACATGTAAGTTGTTGAAAAAAACAAAGTTTTGGACTCTCCATACTTTAAAAGAGCATTCATTAGATAAAGTGAGAACATGCTTGCCATCTGGTGAATAGGCAACAGAGTTGACTTCATATGTGTGCCCCTGGAATGGACCTGCCACACACTGACCAGTGCTTGCATTCCAAACCATGATGGTCTTGTCCCAAGAGCCAGAGACAATGTGGCTGCCATCAGGTGAATAGGCAACAGACCAGACTGAATCTGTGTGCCCCTGGAATGGACCTGCCACACACTGACCAGTGCTTGCATTCCAAACCATGATGGTCTTGTCCCTTGAGCCAGAGACAATGTGGCTGCCATCAGGTGAATAGGCAACAGACCTGACTGAATGTGTGTGCCCCTGGAATGGACCTGCCACACACTGACCAGTGCT
>JBBPOD010000723.1:0-14853 GCA_038091255.1 Tylopilus intermedius | reverse complement strand
GTCTATGAACACTATGAACACTATGATACTATGAGTACTATGAGTGAACTATGGGTTTGCTATGGAATACTATGACCACTATGACCACTATGGCAAAATCCGGGTTTTGCTGATGGAGTCGAGATATTGGGCTAGGAGGTCCAGAGAGCGTGTTGGAAGCGAAGAGGGTCGTCGAGGTCGATTCGGACCATGCAAAGGTTGTAGACGGCGCCCAAATCAATGGGATACGTCCCTGGAACGAGGACAACGAGCGCGTCGTCGAAACGAACGCGCAACGTCGAGATAGAGGGCTAGGAGCACTGAAGGTGACCAGGTCGAGTCGAGAGCGTCGAGCGCAGATGGAAGCGCGGAATCGATGGCGACGGAATTGAATACGATGGGAACGGTGGCCAGAAGGACGGCCCAACGAGCACAGTACGCCGTGACTCGAAACAAGTCGAAACGGGTGCGCTAGCTGAGAAATAGGTGGATCAGCAGGAGCAGCGCCTGCGCACAATGACCGACGTGCCTGAGCCATCCCAACTCCCTTCCAGCGATCCTATACGTCCCACAGACCATCTGAACCCACCGCGTTGACGTGGCAAGGCAAGGGCACAGTTGGAAGCACGTCGGGTAAGGGCGGGACGAGACGAGGGCACTCATGGCGCAAGGTGAGGGTGAGGGGAGGGCGAGGCAAGGGCACCCACATGAGCAGGGGACATGTTGTCTGCTCAAATTGGGAGCGAGTGAGCAGGTACAGGCACGGGTCTTTGATAATAGCGCCCGGTCTCTCTGAAGAACACCGCAGCCATGCTCTGCTCTCCATTCTTTGATCCTCGTTTGCAATCACGTTGCCAACTCTCATCACCCTCTCCTTCTCCTTCGACCGATACGGATCCCTCTGGTCAGTCATTCTCCTGCAGCCAGCGGGAACCACAGTGACGACCACGCTCATTTCCGCCAGAGTATTTGATCTACTACGACAACGCAACTTTGCCACATCCTCAAGTTCTTTACCGCCAAGCATCAGCTGATCAGCCATCTCTCGCTACGTATGATGGGAAGACGCTTCTCGTTGGACCCGAGGACACGCAAGTCGTCCGCGTTTTCCAACGTCGACGATGCGTGCGGCTGTTGAGGGTAGTGAGCGGCGGGGTCGAAATGGAAAAGAAGGTGGGAGTGCTGTCACTGGCGCTGGACTTGTGCTGCTCCTGTCCCGAATCGGATACAATCGCCACCAAGCCCGGAGGACGCCCCATGATATACATGTACAACCATCGCAATCGTACGTATACCGTCATTCAAGCGTCAAGGTCACTCCTGACCGGCGATAGGGATAGGTCGTGGTTTGGACTCTCCAGGTGCGGTACACGCCGCGTTCACAATCAATCTGCTTGGGGGCAGCGCGGCCAGGAGAGTCACATAGACACCTAGCTATTGAACGTGGTGAGTGTCCCCCTTGTGAAATCTAGCGGTGCTGATGCCTGTTTCTTTCACCCAGCAGCCATGACGCAGCACCTGCTCGAGGGGGCGACCGAGTTGATAGGCAGTAAGGGTATGGCAGTTGAAACGACGACACGACTTGGAAGAGGTGCAACGCGTAGCGCAAGAAGTCGGGGCACAGACCGTCCTTGAAGTTTGTTTTTTCTTCGTTATTCCCTGTTGCCTTGTGCTGATACTAGCAACCCAGCTCGCTCGGGCACCGGGACGCGTACCCCGCTCTATCTACCTGTCGCACCGGTTCTTGTTCTTCGCCCTTGACGAAGACTAACACGCATTGATTGGACATTACAACTTTAACGAGTCCGAGTCCAGGATGGACTTCGTTTGCAACACGTCTGGGTGGACGCCGGACGGCACGATCATCCAGCCGTTCTGGGAGGACTTTGTTAATAGATTCACAACCGGTATGCCATTTGTTTTTTCTTGGTGCCAGCTTGTCGGGTACTATCTCATTGTTTGCAGTTTACATTCATGCTCGCTGTCAATTTTAGCTTCTCCGAGTCGGCTGTTCCTGGGGTCATCACGATTGCAATCATTTATCGCTCTGCAAGTGGGCGGACGCCCAGAAACTGGTAGTTTTCGTTACTATCCATGTCGTGCCGTCATTAACGCTCGTTATCGTCGCTGTCGTCGCCCTCGTCATACTCCCGGAGCCAGATCCCGGGCTCGTCATGTCCTCATCGTACAACCGAGTCTGTTGCATCATCTCCTTCGTGGCATCTCGGGGCGTCGCATACCGCATGCAGACGCGTCGGCGTGGGGGCGAGGCGAAGGCGTGGGCGAGGGGGACAACGAGTGTGTGTGGCAGGCGAGGTGGGATGGCGCAGCGTGTGAGTTACTACGTCGCGCTGTGGATGGTGAGGCCTGTGAGGGTGGCAATGGGAGGGTGCGGCGACACGAGACCTCGTGTTGCGTCGTCGACGTGTTTTTGTGTGTAGTGGGGAGGATGATGAAGCCTGAGGGAGGGCAGGTGCTTGTCGTGTGCGTCGACATGACATTGCGTTTGATTCCAGGGAATAATAATTATAATACATTGTTTTACGAGCTCCAAATGGCCCAGGGCAGCTAGTCACTGAGCATATTTGCCTTCGGATGACCGCGATGTGCAGCATTGACCGGCACGTACTGATCTCCTGTCCAAAATATCATGATGAGTTCAAGTTCTCCCCCTTTCAACCCGCGTAGTGGAGACACGATGGCGACGACTCGGTCCACAGGCGTGCGAGGCGTCCCTCATATGACCTCCACTTCACTCCTTGAACGACTCGAACCGATGACTCGGAGACCTGTCACACGCCGCATGTCACCACCGTGCGGCCCTACACCTAGTCACTGGCATCCGAGCCCTCGGGCTCGCCACATACAAGCCGTCATCACGAAAACGGTGGTGGTCACTTAAAGTGCGACGCGAAAGTCGCGATGGGCGCAACGCACACCTCGTTGATGCTGCGGAACACCGGGAAATCTTAATCGATCTGGATCAGGAACAAGTTTTCCTGAAGGGGCTCGTTGAATCGGCAGATTGAATTCCATAATGTGACAATTATGGAACTCTGCGAGCTCTGCTTGCTCTGCGATCTAATTATTACTAATAAGCAAACTTCGTAATACTGGTCTGCCCGCTTTGCGCCCTCTCCATTGACTCAGACATCATGATGGGCTTCTTGGGCTTCTTGTCTACTTTTGGTTGCTGACGCCTGTCAGATCTGTATTCGGATTGCATACAAGGTCGATGGAGGGAAATGGGTCTTGAAGACCCTGTAATGTAGCCGAGAAGTGCTGCCTGAGGTGTGGATGGAAGGCAAGTGATCCATCCGCGCAAAACGCGAGGTCCGAGCCGCTGAGAACACCTGACCCCAGACTCTCCGCTCTGAATCCAACGCTGCCGGCTCACTATTACTAGCATGATCTTGGTTGCCCTCGAGCTTCGTTTACACGGTGCTTAGATTACTGTCTACATACTATACTCACTGTCCCCATTGTCATCGAGCAGTCATTGAGCAGGGGGAGACATCAGCCACTAGATAAGCTGGTCCATGGATGCTCTGCAAACTCCTATCCGCTCTTGGATAAAACTTCGTGTAAATAGGACTACATGTGTCCGAGATGGAGGTTGGAACATCGCATGGAACACCCGGGCCTGGGCGGGATCACTGCAGAATGGCGGAAACAAACATCATAGTATTTCAACATACGTAATCGGCCCGGGTACTGTACATCAGAGCAAATAAAAGTACAATTTCTGAAAAAATGGGGTGATTGAGATCAACCAAATGCCAGTGAAGTCAGACGCCCAGGCCTGGATCACTGGTAGAGTCAAGTTAGCCGGGCTTGACATTCAGCAGCAGCGTCAGGTTAGTAGGCACTCACATTCTCCAGTTTTGCCTGTCTAGCGCGGCACCTGAACGACGTGTGTGCCGAGGCGGCAGTGGAACATTTGCCAAGGGCTGAATACTGGGGACATTGTCGGGGACCAATCCCGCGGGAGTGGGCCCCTGCAGGCGGGTGGCAAGGGCACCACCAATTCTCACCTCTTCGCTAATGTCGTACACCCAGTTATCAATTCGGTGCATCTTCAGCCCCTGCACCGTGCTTTGCAACTTCCCGGGCGGCGGGATTTGACGGAGCATAAGCATAGTGTAATATGTTGTAATCGCGTCTGTTTGATTGCACACCCAGTCACTCTTTTGGAGACGAGCGAATCGTGCTCGCTCCAAATAGGTGGCTAAGTGCCGGTAGGTCGTGGCTAAAATCATATAGTAAGTTTACTTGATTGCCTCAGTACATTTACTCACCTCTCGCAGCATTCCAGCCATGAGGTAATTCTTTCTCTGTATCGAGAGTCGAGATGTCGTAGGAAATACCGTATGTACCATTTGGCAGTGCGAGGAGGGCGAGATAATCCTGGAATGGGATTTCGTCTTGCACAGCCGCTTGCATGGCATGCAAGGGGTGTGCCATGATGGGACTAGATTCTCGTAGTAGCAGCAGACATTTGGAATTTATCCTCGCCAAATTTCGAGCAATGTCATCGACTCCGAGTCATGGTCACATTGGGACCCAGATCTCTCAGAGGAGACACTCAGATCCGATACTTATGTCATTATCTGTGGAGTCTTCAGCATGGAAATTCGTCCATGTGCAGTAGGAAGTTACCCTGATCGGCGCTAACGTATACTTTACACCTTTTTTATTTACCACGTTGGTTGCACATAGTCACCGCCAACTTGCGCAGTCGACTGTCCAAATCTGGCACGGGCCCCCACCCACAACTTCTCCGAGTTGTTCGCTTCATCAATTCAGACCCGCACTGATTTGTTGTGTTGCTCGAGTCGACTTTGACATATCATTGAGAGAATGGTGCTCTGACAATTCATCAAAAGAAACCAAAGAACAAAACACCATCGTTGTGACATTGGCGCCAGGCTCACCGCTAATTCCAAGAAAAACAACTGTTTCGATGGCCTCAACACAAAGGATATGAAATCGGTTCTTGGATGGCGACTCAGGAAGAATGCTAAAATTGACGTTCATCCCATTGCTGAGACCAGTCGTGCCATGCTCGTCATAGAGTCGTCCAAAAAAGACGATGATACGCAATATTTGATTCGTGCTGCGCGGTCATTCGACGACAGTGGACTTCTCGTCTGCAATGCATTGCTTGTTGATGCAGGCTTGTTTCCAAGCGTCGCCCGTGAATATGTTCCTAAAGCAGCATGCAACAAGAGCAGGAGGACATTGCTCGCGCGACGAATAAATACAGTGCACCCACAATGCTTTTGAGTGTTCGGCGCTTTGTGTGAGGGCACATGGAACCGGTTCATATTCTGTTCGTGATATGGAAGCCAGGATACGTTTCTCGCTAGTCGTGGTTGCGGGTGAGGTCACGGAATGATCAGGAAAGACGTGTCCACGATACCTGGTTTCAAAGACCGCCAAGCGGACGAGGAGGTATTGCGTTTTGATAGCAGAAACCGTCCGCAACATTGATTCCTGAGGGAACTTGGCCTTTGTGTATGGTCGGGTAGTTGCGTTGACGTTTTCTATGAATGGCGAATACCTGTGGAGCGGTGGTAGAAATGGGGTTCGGGTATGGCGAGCGCAAGACTGGAAAGAAGTAACAAGCATGGACACGAAGAGGGTCTTCGGTCTCGCTGCGCCCAAGGATGGGAAGTGGATGGCAGGTGCCAGTGGAACACAGCCCGATGAAGGGGATATCCTCCTGTGGGATGCGACGACATTCTGGCACCACAACGAAGATGGCTACTATGCTCGAGAACCCGGCATTGACCAAGTACATCTGGGCACACGCACCGCCGCGGTGGTATACACCCTTTCGGTCTTGCGTCCCCAAGAGCCGACGAAACTGTTGAACGAGGTATGGAAGCAGTGGGAGACGACGATTTTGGAGCAGCTGCGTCACCCCCATGGACCAGTGCTTCTTGCTTGTCCGAGGTCAAGCTCGGGGATATGGACGGATTCACGCAACAGGGAGCAAGATCTATTGCATCTTCTCCTTGAAGAGGCTCGTGCGGCGTATAAACGGCTACCAGGACTACCTCCAACTTAAAGTCGATACGAAGTAGATTTTTTTTTCTCTTTGCATTCGTTTCTGAATATGGACAAGCATTCAGTATACCCTGCCAGATGGTCATCGTGTACTATTATACCTAGCAGCTCTATGGACATGTATAATACGTGATCCTTGCCCTGCCCGTAGCTCTTCTTTAAAATAGACTTAATGTAGGTTGAACGTACTTCGGACGGTATACATCAGCGAATGACAATCAATTTGGGAGTCGGGACCAGACCGAACGTTCGAGAGGCAGAAAACGAGCTATATCATCCACGGCCACTTGCGGTCGGGTAATACAGGTCGTCAGACTAAAGTTATTCCAGAGGGTCGCGGGGGATTTCGAGCAGCCATTGATTAGATTAGAAGGAGACTCCCTGTATGACGGCGAACAACTCAGTTTCGACATTGTAGTTACTACACAGTAATTTGCTTGCCTTGAAAGAGAACAGGCAAGAATGGCGAATACGACACAGGAACTGCGATTGCTAGAACCTTCCACATCGGAGGCTTGCGAGGTTGTATGCATACGTATTACGCTTATGCGAGATGAGGCATGCGGGCAGCTGTACGAGCAGTCCTGATGAGAAACCGGGCGCACAAGGGTAGCAGCGGACAAACCGGTCGTTCCAACAGAGCCGAGAGAGGCGCAAAGGGTGTCAGCGAAGTCAATGACGATGATGGAGGCCTGGCTAGGCCCCGCGAAGCACCCGAAAAGCAGCACGAAGCAACATGCAGCCCTGCGCACGCACTCGGCGCTCATTAACCCAGGCAGCGGTACCAGCGGCAACCGAAACGGATGCTCCGCATGCGAAAGCGAAGTAAAGGTCGGAGAAGTCGTAGGAATGTGCCGATACGTTGAGGTCGAAAGGAAGCGCACCGGAGCACACCTCACATGGTCAATCGGAGGGGAAAGCAGAAGCGTGTTGGTACGCGGACGGTCGAGGATGAGAACTGACAAAAACGATCAGCGCAATGAAGCAGTGGTCGTCGGCGTACCTGGAGGTCCCCCAGATCCATCACAAACACCGAGGAGCCAGCGAACCGATCGGACGAACGCCAGAGCTCCGAGCTCGAGGAGGAGAGGCCGAGATACGAGCACGGACGCGTCGGGGGCGTCGGTACGAAGCGAGGGCACTAGAATGTGCCGATGAAGGTCTGGAACACGTTAGAACGTGTCAGCAAATATCTGGAGCGAAGAAGTCGGAAATGCGCACCTAGGGGAGCTCAAGACGGGCTACAGGACCCGTGCAGTGATGCGGACACATCGGGAGTGCCCAAACGCGATGATGACCCCAGGAGCCGACCTAAGGAGGCGCCAAAAGTGTCAGAATGCAAGTCAAAACGCTGCGAGCAGAGATACTTACTTGAGAGGCTTCAGACGCGCCAGTCGATCCGAAACGCGAAACGGATGTGCCAGACGATGTCTAGACTCGCCAGGGAAGCCCAAAACATAAGCAGAACATGTGCGACGTGGAACCTAATGCGCAGAGTCGAGATATAGGGCTAGGAGGTCCAGAGAACGTGTTGGAGGCGAAGAGGGTCGTCGAGGTCGATTCGGACCGCGCAAAGGCTGTAGATTCAGACGGCGCCCGAATCAATGGGATACGTCGCTGGAGCGAGAAAAACGAGGGCGTCGTCGAAACGAACACGCAACGTCGAGATAGAGGGCCAGGAGGTACTGAAGGTGACCAGGTCGAGTCGAGAGCGCCGAGCGCAATTGGAAGCGCGAAATCGATGGCGACGGAACTGTATACGATAGGAGTGGTGGCCAGAAGCACGCCGCGACTGGAAACAAGTCGAAACGGGTGCGCTAGCTGAGAAACAGGTGGATCAACACAAGCAGCGCCTGTGCACACGACGGACGTGCCTGAGCTATCCCTTGCATACTTCCCGAGGACCATCCGAACCCACCGCATTGACGTGGCAAACTCTGCAAGTGTCGGTCGCACCAGATGGGCTCCGATGGGACCCGGAAGATGAGTCAAATGGCTTGATTTTCTGCTCTTGGGATATGACAAAGATTCAGAGTTGTTGGCCATCCTGTGACCAGGTAATGGGAGTCGATGGACCACCGGGTACTGATGCTTGTGATGGAAACGAGCTGGTCGCTGTTACCCATCACAATATTGCCGTCATGATGTCGGAGTGGTCCGACGTCCCACCCGGAGTCCGGACAGTCTGCTCTGCACCTCGACCGTCTTTTCTCGAAGCTCGGCATCTCATGCGACTGCTCCTTCTGTAATACCATCCCTCGAAATTGAAATCACTGTCACTGCATTCTCTGGTTGTCCTCCCACTTCTCATCCGTCTGTGACTTGCCGTCGTCGAAGCCCATCCATCGATCCGTTGTAAATGCTTTCCGTCAGGGTGGAAAGCGACCGCGTATACTTCCAGAGTCGCTTTCAACAACTGCTTTCGCATTATGCTCTAACTGAACCATTGCGGGTCGTTTGCGAGGACTACCACACACCGAGTTTCGTCGTCAACATTTTCGATGGTCCGTGTGCGTCGCGTTCGACTTGGAGGTGTCAAGGAGAAGGGAATCATTCATGGTATCCAGCAGGCTGCCTCATGAACGTGCGTCTTGTTATTCTTTACGAGCACTGCATGTCTGGGGTGCTCCAGTTTGGTTGTTATTTTGGGCTTGTGATCTGACCAGGCAGACAGTTCAGATCAAACAAGCAACAAGCAGCTGTATTAGGCGAGGGACATGGGGGATGATGTTCTCCACGTCCTCTTGTACAGGATTCTATGCGAACCTCAACTACTAATGACACCAAGAGTGCCATCTCTCTCTGTCATCTGGAGCAGTCAAGGACGTTGATCGCGGCGTCAGTGCTAGCAAGCAATTTCCAAGTGTTCATGCGGTCGTAGAACGGAGTCGAAGGCTGTAGAAATTGCGAGCCCACGACATTCTGTCAGCTCAACGTGCATCTTCTCTTTCACCAGCCCCCAAGCGCAGACTAGCGAATCGCAATCTCTATGTCGCTATCACAAGAATCCCTCCAGATGTCCATCATCGTATTCAGGTGGGCTAACCAATCCCCTGCTCATGATGATCCTGATGTTGACTGGTCAGAGATCCAAATTTCAGTGGCGAAAAGGTCAGGCGGAGTAGCGGCTGCAGATCAGGATTGGTAACGTCTCTTTTAAGACGAGATGGAGACCGGCTTGTCGTAGGCATTCAACAGCGCGCAATGTTCGTATCCTGGACATATCATCGTTAGCGATCTCTTATTTACCATGTGTCCACAGTGAAGATCGATAAGGCAGTACTATTGTTCGTGTCACCACCGAATGGACATTCCGAGAAGAACTATAAAGTACAACATTTATTCGTGTTCGTCCTGAATCAGTTCATTGCCTAGCCGAATACATGTCCAGTTAGAGGCAATGTCCTCCTTTTTGACGTCGTCTGTTCGGGTCGTTTCAGACCTGCAATATACCTCCCAATTATTACCTATCACCCCTTCAGGAGGAAAACGGGGGTGCTGCGGTATATCTCGTGCTCGTGCACCATCTGGAAATGTGTCGACGGCTCCAGGTCTCCAGGAAACACCCCGATGCGAATGTCGAAGCCTGCGGTCCATCTGAGCGCGGAACGACCTGGATTGGCGGTGGGACTCGCCAACGTTCACGATGGGATGCATCAGCTCTACTACGTAGGAAAATTGGTCAATGAGAGCCAGAACAAGACGGCGCCCGTGTAAGAACAAGATACCCAACTTGAACCCACGCGGAAATCTCGAGGGAGGACAATAAAGAGGTCCGCCTGCGGGAGAAGAAAAACCTCGTTCGACGATGACGAGGATGTGTTGGACCTCAACCTGCAGTGGTTGAAACAATCAAACGTCAGTCTGAGCGGCATCGAACGCGAGTGTCGCAGTCCTCAGACGGAAAGTAGAAACAGAAATATCGCGCACGCATGACATTGCACCATTGTCTCGGTCGGTGTGTAGTATGATGAGCTGGGCCTATCTCTACCCTGGAGCAGATCAGTGAAGTTCCCTTGTGAGAAAGAAGATACGCACCCACTGGCCACCCTAATTGCAGACGTCCCTCCATCTAGTTGAGCGTATGAAGTAAATGTTAACCCTGGAACATGCCGGACGCATACTCACCCTGGGCCCCTCAGCGAGCTTGCAAACAAAATAATCATACGAATGCCTTGCCCCTCTGCATCGCATCCGTTCTTGATGATGCAACGACTAGATTGGGTAAGCCTGGAACACTGGCACGCTTGACAGACACAAATTAGAACATAAAACTCGAGTAGCAGGATGGAAAACGCGAGCAAGTTACCCGATGAGTGAATAGCCGGGTTGGGGCTCGGAAGCGTCGAAAGTGAACAGAACCCCTCTTATGGTACACTGGACGAGGTTGGGAACCCAAGACACTGTCGTGATAATGCCGTCGAGGTAGTGGCCCAGCCCGCGCAGTTCGATCGCAACGATGGCTCGCGGGGAGCGAGTGCCGTAGCAGGAGTAAGAATTCGAAGCACTGTGAGGGTGACATGCAGTGCAGCTCATGGTGCCAGGTGACGTCAATCCAGTCACTGGCACGCGTCACTGCCAAAGTTGACGTTCAACTTCAAGGTCATCGCTATCTCTCTCGCCTTACTTTCAAACTGAGATGCACTCATGCCATCGAGGTCACAACTTGGACAGGCTCATTGGCAGTGGGCTTGCGCACTGCCCCACCTAGTGCTTCGGGAACGCAGGCCAATCGTACATGGGTGGTCCCTGACTCCATTTTCACGAGCGTCTCGCCGCGTTCGTTTAGCTTGATGCAGCGCGTGCAGTTCGACACGACCGTTCCCAAAAAATAAGACGTATAACGCCTGGTGAACTTTTCCCCATGCCGCCTCCCAGACAAAGATCCTAGACCGATATCATTCCGAACAAAACCCGTCCACACTTTGCGCTCAGGCACGTCGTTCATCGGCTGGACTAGGTGTCTCACCACTCGGCCAACCTCTGCCATGTTCCAGGACTCCAACATGCCCATTATTCTGTACTGCAACAGTACAGGAACGATCACGAGGGAGGTAAGGCGATCCCTATTAGCGCCGAGTGGAATCTGGAGTACTTGCCAAGAGCGTGGAGGAGTAAGTGAGTATGCTGGAATACTAATGTCCAGCGGTATAGCGTGGTATGGGCTGGACATCGCAATGTGTTACTTGGACGCCGCCGAGCGGCGGCAATGCAAGAACCACGTTCGATCGCGGTTGCGGCAGCTGGACGACAAATGGGAATGAACGGTGTGTGCGAGGAAAGAAAAGCCTACAGCCTCTGCGATCGAGCACCAGGTCGTTGCTGGGCCTGGACGAGAGATAGAACAATATTCAAGAAGAAAAAAACAACCAGTTATGTGCTCGGTGCTTGCGCACCCGCACCGCCTTGACCGCTTTTCGGAGCGACCTCGGTATCATCTTTCTTTGCGTTGGCAGATGACGTTGATTTAGGCTGCCGTTTTTTCTGCAACGCGGTGGGCGACCTTGATGAGGCTGGAGAAACAACGCACCTTGGGTTTGATGGGTGCCACCATTGCCTGCTGAAATGTTTGCTTAGACTCGAAGAGATGTGCAATTAATCAAAACGGGACTTTCTCGCGTCGAGCTGCAACGTAGGTCGAAGGTCCCTCGCGAACGCTCGTTGGTGGCTCGGGACAATATGTGCGACCGACAAGATGGGGTTCTCAGGGAGCTTGATTTGTCCCGTCCGATGCGTGCTTCTCACGCCTCCTTTTCTCGCAAATTTGTGGCATCCTCGGCCACTTTGACCAGCGTTGGCGTGGGTCGAGTGCTTCTTGACGCACCGCCGAAGTAGAGGCTCCCGGCCGAACGCTTGCCTGCGCGCGAGATGGTGAGGACCGAGCCTTCCGATGTGGGAGCCTGCCATAGTATCAGTACATGAATCAAAAGGAAATGATGGATTAACATCATTCATGTCAAATTGAGGCCCAGCCGGGGCGTTGGAAAGCAAATCGACCTGTGAATTCATGAGGATGTGGATCGCATAAGAAACAGGCACACACATTGGGATCGCCGTCGTTGTTGGACTCGGGTTCGCCCTGGGACGTTGGAACGCTACGAGAGCACACTTCACATGGAAAACAAAGATGCACGTCATCATTCGTCTTGGACCTGCTCGGATTGTTGCCTTAAAGAAAGTTGGTTGAGGATTGACAGCAAGAAAGAGGTCGGCTGAAGGCTGCCCTCGTTCGCTAGCGCCGGATGCCTACCATTATGCGGTCAAGTGTTGTCTAGACGTACAGAAAGCATGGTACTCAGTACTCACGCAGGAGAGACTCTCTACGATGATCCTCCCACGCTCTCCTCCAAGCGCAATGAGCTCATCATTGGTTGAGATAGCGATGGAGTATATCTTGAGAGTGCTCAACGTGACCAAATTGGCATCGCGGGGTCCCTAAACGATAGAGTGTGGCCTGTAGAGTATGTAACAAATTTCGCGTGGTCGGGTATTGCAATGCATGGCCCTTGTAGCGGGAGCTGGCCATTCCCCGACTGACGCAGACAGAGTTTTCGGTAGTCGCAGTGCGGTCACCTTGTGGCGAGCATCACACTGCACGGACGTCGTCATTGTGCCGGAGGGTGAATACACGCCGCTTTGTGACGCTGTTCCGTTGTCCGATGCTGCAACGAGACGCGACGAGTCTGGCGAAAACTCGACCGCGGTGATGGCTTTGTCATTTTCGTTGTGGAATCCCTAACCCCTTCGCGGGTCCGAGTCCCAAAGAAGCACCTTGCTTAGGCTCCAGAATGTTCCTCCAGCGAATTACTTCCCGAGTCCGTGCTTGGATGTAGCAAGACCCCAGATCCGAGTCATGTTCGTTTCCACTGGCATGCTTGCTATTTGTTTCCCGTCTTGAACTCAGGCTCGCCACACTTGCCCTCCTCTACCACCGCTCCAGAGAAACTTGCCATCCATAGAAAAATGCCAATGCATTTACTCGACTGCTGATGTCGACCTCGACTTGATCCCGTTGTTCTGGCAACGACTCAGCATCAGCAGGTGAGTGTCAACGTACAACCGCAGTGCGTTCGCATTGTAAACGCATTTATAGGCCTAAACACGTTCGCATCGCCTCGTGTTTTCAGCGCTTGGCCTTCCAGGACCAGCCCGAAGCACCGCTGAGTATGTTTTCATCATGCCTGGCCAATCCACTGGGCGTCTCTAGCACCTTGGTTCAGTCCCAAGTAGACCATCGCGGCGTCGTAAGGGTCTTCCCTGGTACCCAAGGCCTCCCCACGCAAGTTTCCTGTCCATGTCACACCCGTCCAATCCCCGGGTCGCATCAAGGATCAGATCTATCAGACCCCTTCTCTATTTCACCTTCTCTCCGCGGAGAGGGCTGTCGTCCGAGCGAAAATGGTGCCTCTACCTGTTGGCGATCGATGACGACCACAGCGTGGATAATATCGCGTTGCAAAGGCACGGATGTAGAGATCCTTCGCGTTCGGTGCGGTTTCACGTTTTGTACATAAGTCCTCACGATCCCCGACTGTACGATCTACGAAAGATCTATCTCCCCCCGCTCACTTCCTATAAATAATCCCTGGAGCGCGCACGCGAGGCAGTTGGATTGGCGAGCGCGTTGCTTGGTAATTTGTGACTTCGACAAAAAGGAAATAAAGAGGGCCGCTGAAGCGGAAGGTTGGGAATGAAACTGTGAGTATATATCTACGTTGGCGTCTCTCGTCATGTTTACCATCGCGTTAGGATTGGTTTCCCTCTTGATTGTGACGTGTATGTCACACGCGCCGCTCTTAAGCAATGTGCGTGCTCCATAACCACTAGGCCCTCGGGGTGCATCTTCTTTCGGGTCGTTTATTCCCATTCCCCACCACCTTCCTTTTTTATTCTCTGAGCATCGCAAGGCCGCCGGGTTATTGTGTATATGTCACTTTAACGCATACCGTCTCATAGCTGAGACACGTCTTTCGAGCGTGGCTTCGTTATGACGACGGCGTGTCATTTCAATTCATCAATATCATCTCTTGCACGGATGTTTGTACAGTATGCATTGACAACTCAAATTTCATCGCACGTGGCTCTAAACAGCCTCGTCAGGAGAGGAAATGTAGAACCACTTGACTGGGGGGAACAACGGCGAGCAATGATCGTCGCGACGAAACAACACAGGCATGAACTCACTCGAAGAATCGATCGACGCAAGGGGTAAACCTGGAGTCGGCTGGAATATCGGTATAGAGAAAATCATTTGGTTTGGTGAGCCCGGGGCTGTTTTCGATGGTCAGGTTACGACTAGGGCAAAGTTACCCGACCAACGATTCGGCACGTACGGAGCGAAAAAAATGCGCACATGGACAGGTCATACTTGGGCGTCTTGTTCGGGATGTCGCCTGTGACGAGGCGGCGCCATGCTTGGTGGCACTCTTCATCAGCAAATCCAGGGGAAGCTGGACAGTACTTGACAGCACTGGACAGTACCATAGTACTCATAGTGAGGGTCCAACTTGACAGTGCTATGACAGTACTATGACAGACTATGAGAACACGAAACACTGTGACATACTATGACACTATGAACATACTATGAAAACACTATGAACATACTATGAACACACTATGACAGCACTATGAAAGACTATGAACTACTATGAAAGTATAGCATGAGTAATGACAAAGATATTGAATTGCATCCTACTAATCCTAATCCTATTCTACATTCCTAGTACTATTATAAGATTCACTCTAATACTCATATTCACACAATAATGTTAGAAAAAATAATATTATATTCATGCTAGT
>JBBPOD010000722.1:0-14855 GCA_038091255.1 Tylopilus intermedius | reverse complement strand
TCTGTTGCCTTCGAAGTTCGGTCCAACAAAACAGCGACAAACGACCCACGACGCCTCAGCGACTAAGTACAATATTAGAGGATCTAGAACATTGCAGAGTTTCGGTGACGGCAGCGCGCGGTGTAGACATGATGAACGCACCCTTATTATATAGTATTTCACACCCCCCTTCGTACATCACAATGAGCGATTTCTTTGGCAAACCTCGCTCACGTCACATCTCTGCCAGTTCGAGATCACCATCTTCCCTTGTTCTCGCCATGTGATCTGTCCTTCTGTTTCGATTTGACGCCTCATTCATGTATATGTCCTCCACCTCCAAGTCTGGCCAGGGGTGTTCACCTATTAGTTTCACTCGAATGTGAATTTCTTGGCTTGTGTCATGGATCGTAAAAGTTCGACTGTCGAATTCTCGAAGATTGAGAACGAGACGTTGTCCAATGACCGAGAGCAGTGGTACCGATATTCTGTCGGAAAGAGCGTTATAATATAAGCACAAGTGACCATGGTCGTGGCTCACAGTAGTGGAAGGAAGTTTCTTGGATCCTATAGCCAACCCAATCAATTGTCACGACGAACCACTGATTGCGCCAATGTGAGTTTGAATGACTCACGGGACTGAACACATGCCTGTCATGTTTTGAGTTAGTGATCGGATATGGCAAGGAAATGACTCCTTACACGCATAATACAGAAAATAGGCTATTGAATAAAGTCGTCTGCAGGATGTCAGATCAACGATATATAAAAAACCAATACACCTACCGTGTAAAACACGATGCCTACAAGTATCGGTCGATGTCTGCATGAAAAATACTGAAGGAATAAATGTTCTTACCGTCTCGCACAAGGAAACCAGCTAAGGTTGATGGATAGAGGTCCCGAAACCGGGTGAAGAACCTCAAGAGGCTATGTCCCACGACTACCAACGCGATAGTATCGAGCAACACTCTGCATCACAAATCAGGATCAAATACGCCATCACACGCCGAGGACTCACGTTAGAGACAATACTAGCCACTGGAAACGTACGAGCTGCGCTGTAGTGTGAGGCAGGGAGGATCGTAAAAATATGTCGCGAGTGTAGGTAATGACTTACGAAGGACCGGCTCGACGCAGACATTAACTTGCTCGAGATATATGAATTGATCAACTGTACAGGATGTCAGTCCCATACTCAAAGTTCTCGTGCCGTCATAAGCACGCACCCGGGTCGCCACCCCTAGCTTGCGAATAAATTACCCCCACAATCTGCGCGAGTATGTAGAGGCCATACAACATCATCAGAAACACTTTTGCACGGTATGTGCACCCCCATATTGCCCAAGCACGCATCAGAACTAGAACTATTCCTTCACTGTAAGGAATGGGATGGCTGCCAAACAAGAGTTGCGGTACTCACTACGAATCGATTCTCCAGAGAATAGCACGAAGAACATACAAAACGTCCGAAATATTGTACAAAACTTATGAATGGCGGACCCTGAGCTCAGCAGTCGTGTACTGAAGGAGAGTATACACACTTTTGTGGAACCATGGGCCAAGTATCCGGTCTCCTCCATCGTGATGAATGTCTGACCGACCAAATTTCCGTATCGGTTCATTAAAAAGATGACTTTGACGACCGTCCAGGGAGCATTCCAGATATACTCCACCTTCCATAAAATTGATTAGATAGCCAACTGATTGGTAGTGTAGACATCCGTACTTCGTCTGTGAATGAAACAAGATAATCATAAACAATTAATGAGAAGCCAGAGAAAGCCGCAGATCTAGAGTGGCAAGTGAATAGTGACCCGACAGGATACACAGAAACATGCCCACTTGCGAATAAACAACTGGCCAAGGAATGCTGCCGATAGTGACATTGGTGTGCAGAAAGGTCGGAGCGACACCTGCTAGTTTGACGGCAGGTAGAGACTCAGAAGTGAGTGTGGGTTGTTCGGCATACAAGCACTACACGGCCCCGAATTATGTAGTAACAGATATACCCCTGGCGCATGAAATGATTCAGCATATAAGCGCATCATTCATTGACTCAGTGACGGCAGACAGGAAGAATACAAGTTACTCGGAGTAAGGGTGCTTACTATGCAGGCATACAATGTCATGGACACTATGCCGCAAACGGTGTTCCTTCAAAAAACCGCTCAATTGGGAGCCATAGCCTCGTAACTGAACGTTTTAGGCAGGTTGGGCGCTGAAGCGCTGACACACAAGCTGGCAACATTCGGAGGTTACCGAGAGTGGGATCAAACTTGAGCGTCACCCCTTGACCTGCGTCGAGGACATTGACTAGGCAGCGCATTATCAGGCCGCAGGTGACGAGCCCACTGTGCCGTTGAGGAACTTGGATTCGACAGTTTGGAAAGAGAATGAAGCCACGTACCTCCCAGTTCAGGGTTCTGCCCATATACAGGAAACATCCATATAGTCTAGTTCAGCCCATCTGACACCAGCGAAAGTAAGTGTAAGTATTTGCTCCGCCGTTACGTATTTTTGTGGCTTCTGAACTCGAAGTATCCCAGAAGTCGCTGGGCAGAAACGTGGCACTGGAAAAAATAATTACAAAGCACAAGTGTATTGCATTGCCCTGGGTAACCAGGAAGGACAGGGCCAAATTTGGTGAACCTTAGCTACGGCGGTGAGTCGTGGGTCCGGTTAACTCGAGTGCAGGGTCCACACTGGACCCTGTTGCCCGACTCATCTTGCTGTCCTCATTGACACTTTGCTGCAAGTTCGTCTGCCCATCATTTGTCACCAGCTCGGGCCAGAGTAGGTCGCCCATCATTGCCATTTGCCTGTCTACTTCTTGACTTAGATCGTTCGTCGTAAAAAGTTGGGCTTGAAATCCCCGAAGGTTGAGAATGAGGCGTTGTCCGATGATTGAGAGTAACGGGAAGGATATTCTGCCGCAGACATGGTGAGACCCAGGACGTGAAGACATTGATCTACTCACCCAACCTGAAGAAAGCATGTTGGATCCTGTTGGATCACAGAAATCATGGTCCACCAATATCATTCACGGACATCGAATGAAAAGCTCACTTGACGAAATACAGTCCTGCCAGATTTTGAATACTTGTTCAAAGATAGACTGTCGAAGAGAGATCCTCACCAGCATATTATAGAAAATACGTTGTTAAACACGCTTGCCTACATAGTGTCATGAGGTCAGGTGTTCTAGAGATTTGAAAAGCGTACCGCATAGAACAAGATGGCTAAAGACTCATCAATATTCGTTTGTAAGAATAGTGAGCCACTCTCACCGTCTCTCATGAGGAGATGGACCAGCCGCGATGGATAGTTACCGCAAGGTTCCTTGAAGAGCTTCCGAAGACTATGCCATACCATCACCAATACGACAGTGTCCAGCACTAGCCTACGGTGCGTGTTAGTGCCAGAGCCAAGTTGTTACAAATTGCATGACACACGTTGCCAACCACATCAACCACTGTCAAGAGTCAGAACATTTCGATAGTGCGACGCTCATGACACCTACAATATACCCTACGATGGTCATCAGTGAAAGCTGAGACGACCTAAGCGACTCAACATACGAGGTATTGGACTTACGCACACACCAGTTTGGCGTAGATACTCATGCTCAACCGCTGTGGAAAGGATCAGTTACCCGTCAAGGATATCCCTGTCACAATACGCACATTTGAACCCGAGCTGCGAATAAATTAGTACTGCACCCACAGCAAGAACGTAGAGGGCGTATAATGTGATGGAGAAAACAGCAACGCCGTATCGACACCCCCATATCGCCCAGGCGCGCATCACGACTAGGACTATGCAGGCCTGTCACGACTGGATAGCTGAAAACCGTGCATAGCGTACTCACTCCGAATGGATTCTGCCGAGAGAATCATGAAGAGTGAACAGTACAAGCGGAAATACTGGCAGAACTGGTGGTAGTGAGGCTGAGGAAGCTCGAAAGAGGGAAGAGCCGACAAATACCACTTGAGAGCTATGACTGACAATCCCCATCTCTTCCAACATGACAAACATTTGTCCAAACAAGTTTCCGTACCGATTCACCAGAAAGCCCGCTTTTACGGGCGTCCAAGGAGAGTCCCAGATATACTGCACCTTTGAGAACAGTTAGACAAGCAACGTGACGACTACTAAACAGCATTGGGTCGCACCTCGAGAGGAAAGGTGATCATATAATCATACAGCAGCAATGAACACCCAGAGAAAATTGCGGATCTATGGTGATGGATCAACTCGGTATGGACGCACGGATGTCCGTCATAAGGACTTACTTGCGAACAAACAACCCATCAAGGAATGGTGTTGGTACGGACATGACAAAAAGACGGGAGAGCCTAAGGAATCGCTCTTGCTAAACCGAAGCTGCAGAAAAGAGGCAGGGCCCCTCAGAGACAACGCTAGAAGCTTCCACCCAGCACAGCGAGATATGGGATTTGATCATGCGACCTAGTCAGCAAGACATGGTGTGAATTCGCATTAACGAGTGAGAGAACGCACTCCATGAATCGCCGATTCGGGCAATCGCTGCCAGTGACCTTGTGCCTCATGCCGCGAAGTTTTGATACCACTACTCATCGATACTAATCCCTGTCTGTAGGCATGCTGGTGAATTGTCAGCGACACATTGTCTTCAAGCTGGAAGACTTCGAGGGTCGTCCACCCTCAAAGAGTACCCTGGCTGGAGAAACAATCTTCCTTGCACTCTGTTTCCCCCTCTAGCTCCTATCATGGCGCCCCAGTGTCAGCACTTGACATGCCTGGGAAAAGCCTTGGGTGCATTTGATGGGGACTCAGCTGACTGAACTCTGAGTCTAATCGGTGACCGAGTCTACTGCGTTTCAAAAACATTACCGCCAATAATAACCCCGGACTGCCCAATGACGACAAACTTGCATGAGGTGTCTGCAACTCCGAGTTGCCAGTGGGCTCCATCAAGATGAATTTCGGACTCGTCGACCACGAGTTGCTGAACCTTGTTACAAACGGTCCACGAGCAGAACCTAATGCTCTTTCGCTCCCGCATGTGTGAGAACAGGAACCTAACCGTAGGGTTGAATTACGCCACGAGTGAGGTTAGAGTGAACCTTGAATCCCTGACTCAATCATTCTGTAACCTAAAAGGGTTGGTGGAAGGTTTTGTTCAGATTGAATGTCCTCGGCGAACCTGCCAGTGAGACACTGCGATTGTATGTACTTATAAGTACAGTGCCTCTCCTTAGCAGGCCAAAAAAAGATTTCACTCGCATAACGAGGGGTACCACAAACTGGTGTAAGATAACTCGAAAGGAAACAAAGAACAACCGGAGAAATCAGTTTACAATCAAGGGTTGAGATATCCGGGGTAAGCAGACAATGATCGAATGAAGCATCACGTGAGGAAAGAGGTAGAAAACTGAGAGGATCATTGAGGGTCAACGTCCCACCAACTCCTTCAACTCCACGAGTTAGTGGGCACCATGCTTGGAGAATGCGGGGGTGAATTCGACTGCTGGAAATACGCAGACTGGGATGGCGACGCCAGCGAACCAGGCGGGTACAGAGGAAGTGTCGGCACGAGCTCGAAAACATGCTGTGCGATCGCCCGTGGTCGACCAGGTTGTCCGGTCTGACCCATCGGTTCAGGTGCAGACATGACAACGTGAACTCGAGGATCGAGATTCATTGGCTGCTGCACGCCTTCTCCACCTGTGCCGGCTGCGGTCCAGGACGTGCCACGACCATCCCAGATGCACCGGCTTTCGTTTCCAGGAATGATTTGGGCAAGAAGGCCGGTCGTGACGTGCCTGACTTCGATGAATCGCGAGTCGAACAGAAGAATGTACGGCCAGTGCATGGCTACTCGTTCTGCCGTGCCCTCCCACTCAATCGTGCTGTTAGCACGGCTTGGCGCTCCATGTTTGTTCACGTAGATACCGAACTCTAAAATCATGTAAGCGCTGACCTGGACGGTTGTGCTGATGGACTTTACCATCATAGCACAGCAGGAACTCATTATCGATGCGGAACATGCCCATTGGCTTACATGATTCGCAACGTTTCGCCAACCGCTCGTGGCCGTCATCACGGAGCGGGATCGTAACACTCTTGAAGCTGGGGATCAGATCATGGCGTCAGAAAAATACACTCCTGGTATTGTTAAGTTTTATTTACTCAGTGAGATCCATGATTTCGAAGCCCTTGGTGCACAAGATCGCAATCTTGGCTTTCAAGAAGACCAGGTCAAACGATTCGGAGGGTAAGAAGAATTCCTGGCGGGACAAGAAGCGTCAACCCTGAACCTTAAAAAGCACGGCTTCACTACACACCCGATACAAACGGAACCATTCCGATCGAGCTGGTCGTATGCCGAACCTCGACGTAAACGAAGCCGGCGCCTTGGATCGTTCGTTGATTTTCTCCACAACAGGTTCCAACACGCGGAAAACACTATCGAGCTGCGAAAACGTCAGGTATAGGTTGAAAATCCGAGTAAAAACACGTACCCCCTTTTTCTTCATGTAGATAACCAAGGTTCGACCGCCCTGGTTACCAACGCTGAAGAAGTGGACGTCCCGCGTACCATTGACTCGTTGGGGGGTCTGCGATGTATGCGCACTTTGTGGAGACGATGGAACAAGTGCTTCAATATGATAAGCGAATAGAGCCTATCCAAATAGCTTTCGTTACTGACTCCAATGCTACGGGAGGATGAGAAGCTTACCTTGTCTGCTAGGACAAGGAACATCCCAAATTCTTCCAACATCGCACACTGTGTAACCATTTTAAGGTGCAGCACGCGGCGCATAGCTGACACGAGCATCAAGGTTAATCCCTCCCTGAGCATAAATAACCGGAGCTTACATCGAGAGTCATGTCTAAAGCCGATCCACACACCCTCCGCACATCCAATCGCAACAAGTGCCCTTCCATCTGTCGTAGCTGTACATGTTGCTCAATAATCAAAGTTAAACTTCAACATGAGCTACTCACTGAACGGCACGGAGCATGTCACCTTTCCAGTGAACGAGTTCTCGTGGTTCCACGATGGTGCAGTTGTGCTCGCCGAGATTGCGGGAATGAAGAAGGTATCCGTGCTCAGCGGTTCCATCTCAAACACTTTGTTAGACTCTTGAACAACCTTGCGCAAACCGATCGCTTCCTCCAGTTTTTGTTTCCACTCCGTTCGTGCTTGGGGGGTCTCTGTGAACAACGTGTACAGACCACCAAGCCTTCCGCTGTAGTGGATTGTGCAGGGATAGACAAGACGAGAGTCCGTCGCACTTTCAGGTATGCCGCTGCCAGGTGACGTGGGTCCGGTGCTGTCGCCAAGTCTGTTACCAAGTCCTAAACGCAGAATACCTGTACTTCGTTGTGTCGGCGGGTCCAAGAAGCTAGTGAGGTTTAATAGGTCCAAAGGAATAGGCTATGTGTGAAGTTAGATGCGGGATGTTTCTAAATAGTTTATCAACAACTAACCCTGCGATTGACGTAATACTTTGTCACCCCATCTTTCTCCTTTGTCTTCGTCAGGACCACTGGATACCACTTGTTAATGTCAGAAAACAATGGGTAAAATCAGGTGACGTGCAGTAGTTGTCGAATAGGAGGACAAATAGTTCAGTCCATCCATTCCATTCAAAACCCGTCTCAGGCTGTCTCAGCAGCTTGCTAGCGTGGATCAATGCGCGGTTCTCGTTCAGCAGGTCCATATCCTGACGTTGGAGTTAATCACCGTTCATCAGGTACATACATCACTAGTTGGACTCACCACAGATTCCCCTGGTTTAAACACAATGTTCGAGTTGTAGCCCCACAGCTGTACCTTTTGCTTCGCGGATTCGACGCCAGGTTCAGTGTCTTTTCCAAGCGCCTTGATAATCTCAAGGACCTGAGGGATAGCCTCGCGATCCTCGTGATCAGCAGGGGTCTCGTCGTAAATGTTCTTCAAAAGCAATTCGTATCGCAAAAGTCGAGGTATAGGCCGATTAATGAAATTTTTCATGTCCAAACGATGGGCGTCGGGATGACGCGTACATTGCTATGAATGAGATCAGGACTACAGGAAGAACTGGGAGTGACGATATACATACCTCAACAAAGGTCTTGAACTCGTAGTTATTGGCCATCTCCTCATCTATCCGATACGCTGCGATCGGGTAGTTTGGAATATATTCCAAGTAAGCTTCCCTGAAGCTCAACGCAGCATCAAACACCGCTGCGGTGATGCTCTTGACGGCAGGATGTTCCTCGCGTTGGATCTCGTGCAGCTGATCGAGCAACTTGCGGTGATGACCATATATTTCTGCGAAATTATGGAACACGTCTGTGATGAAGTTCTCCAACCTGTCCCGTGGAATAATGGGTGGGTCTTGCGTCCGTAGTGGTTGGACATACATCTGGCAAAATGAAATCCTCAAGTACAACCCACGTAGCCGAGACATAATTTCGTACCAACTCAATATTTTCCAGATCTTTCACGTACCCCATTTCACCTTTGATTAACTCAAAGATAATCCTGAAAGCATGATTCGATATTCAACACGTTTCAGGTATAGGTGAGTTGCTCACGCTTGACGTTTCGCTTCTGACTTTCTCAGACCCTCTCTTAATTCACTGGGAACCATGTCATGCCATTCCCACTTTGCAGTGGGGCCCTTCCCCATGGCAGTCTGGAAGGTACGCAGCTGAGCGACGTTCTGCAGATCCTTGATGGCATGAATGGCCTCTGCAAGATAGTAAGCGTCGGGGTTGCCCTCGGTTGTTTCCTTCATGATTGCTTCAAGGACAAGAGGATACTTCTGGAGATGCTCAGAAGGTCGTGACAGGAAATGCTTCAAGTCCAGACGACGAGGCTCCTGTTGCCTTGCAGATTGGCGCGAACACTCCTGCGGAACCAGACGGGATAAGTTAAAGCCACGGCAATAGCTAACATCACTACGAACCTCGAGGAAAAGCCTCAGGTTGGCATTAGCTTCCATCTCTTCTTTGAATCGCTTTTCAGCGAAAGGGAGACGAGCGACATAGGCAGGATACGCGTATCGGAAACTTCGGGCGGCCTCGACGAAAACATCTCCGATCATTTTAATGATCATGGGCTGCTCTCGCTGGCGAACGTACATCGCCTCCACAAGCCGCTTATTGCATTCTCGTAAGTCGAGAATATTACCGAAGACCTCTTCAATAAATTCGTCAAGTTGAGAAGCAGGCATGATGTGCGTTGCACGACGAAGAGGGCGGATGAACAACTAAATTATAAGTCAGGGTGGAGTCTGATATTGAGAATGAATACGACGAACAGTTTCCACTGAATCCAGATCCTGAATATACTGTTCCTCTTGGATAATCGTTTTATGGATGATCCTTTCCCCAGAGCATGAGCAAAACGGCGCTGAACATGGTAGAAACGTACGTTTGGCGATGAATCTCGCTCTCTGGAAGATTACGAAGAATAGCAGGGTCTACTGTGTTCAGCCAGTCATCGGCCTACCACAACATCGTAAGGAGTGGTTAAAACGGCGTGCCTGACAACTCACATGGGATGCGAAATCAGGTTCATGTACTGAGGTCATGTCTGTTACGAGGGTCGCCTAATACAACATTAGCTTGTAAGGTGAACGTATAATCAAGACTCACGCGTCTTCTCGGGCAAACCCATGAATAGCACGGGTCGTCTTCGCTGCATGTCGAGGTATAACACTTTGTGAGCATGGTGATCACAGCTGTCGGCAGCTCTTCCCTTTCCAACAGCGAGTCCGAATGACCTTCATGATCATCCAGGAACTTGTACACCTCCTCGACTCCGTCCTGGAGCGGTTTGTCACCCCCCTCGACTTCATAAAAGAAGAGCTGACTTAGGAGGCTGCGCGCCACCTGTAGCGCTGCACGCCTGTCTGCTGTAGAGACACCGTGATTGATCAGCAGTTCTCGTTGAATTTGTGATTGGATTGTCGACTATGGACGGATCATCAGTATTCAAGGTGAACATCCCATAGTGTGACGACGTACAACTATGTCTTTGCCAGTGAAGGCACGAGGATAAAGAATGTCGTTCTTAACATGCGTACTTCTTGGGACTTTGTCGCGTAGCCTGACCGCGAGGTGGGACAGAAGACTGAAGTTGACAAAACGATCTGGGTCCGGATCATCGCTGTCAGTGAAGTAATCGTCTTCTTCTTCCTCGGCCAACACTGCCCCGGAGCTGCCAGCAGCACCGTAGTCATTGGGACGGGGGCGATTGAACGACTCCGTGCTACCTCCACGAGTGCCGTAGCCGTTTGTAGAATCGTCATTTGTTTCGGAAGATGTAACCGTAGAGGGTCCGGCAATCGAGAATGTATAGGAACCGACTGAGTCGTTCCTTCCAAGGACTGAGTTACTACCTTTAGATCCCTGATAGTCGCTATAAGCGGTGGCCGCAGTGGTAGCTGACGGATGCCGTCCAAGCAGATCTGTCTGAGCTGATGAGACCGTTGATCCTGTTGAGGTGGCACGGCCTAGCCCAACGTCCACAGCTTGTGAGAACCCTACGTCAGCATTGCTAACCCACGTATTCCGGTCAACGACTTACGGTTGATGTAGTCGATTGATGACAGTGGCTGTTGCGTTTGATAGTCATTTATACGCGGAGCGCTTGTGCTACCGTCCGAATACAAACGGGTGCCAGCCGGCGTATACGCATCCCTATATCTCGATTGGCCAGACAACTGCTGCTGATGGGACGGGCGGCTCCTAGCGGGGTCATCTATAGCGTAGTAGTCACCAGGCGCGCCATGGTCAAAGTCCTTATAACCCGGAATCGTGGGCGCCAAAGCACCCGCAGGCCGCGCAGAAGAACCACGGGATAGTGGAGCACGGATATCGTCCACACCTGTACCGTTACCATTGGGTACAGCGGGAACTGGCTTGTAGATATTCAGGGGAACGTCCGGTTGAGGACTCATGATGGGTTTACCAGAACCCGGTGACACCGCAGACGCGGTTGAACCCCGACTGGCCATATAGCCTGGGTTATGAGGGTTGGGTGCTTGAGGTAATTGACGACGACTGATGGTGGAAGTATGAGAGTGACAGCGCAAAGATCTAGAATTTACATACCTGTCGACGCTCGCTACCTCTGGGTGAGGGGCATTGGGCATGACCTGAGTGACATTAGGCATAGCCTGAGTGACATCAAGATAATCAGTGGGACTAGAGACAGTGGGGAGAGAAGCTCCAGGCGGGTTCGGTAACGGTCTTGGTCGCCTCTGGGAGGTAGGGGAAACAGCAGAGTCAAGGTTGGATGGGGACAACGGAGATTGCTCTGGGATGGCGGTTGGAGGGTTATCGGTGAGGAAGGGGAAAGAATGGTACGTACGGGGAAGGCGAGGAACGGTACTCGAAACTGTAGATACAGAGGGACTAGTCAGATCTGGCTCTGCGCGGAAAGCGTTGGGGTAGTGTTCACGTGAATTGAGAGAGGCGGCAGTGACAGGCGAGCGGTCTGAAGGGGAGGTTGATTCTTCGCCAAAGATGCGCCAAACTTCGTCGTAGAGATGCTGAAGATCCTCATCTCCGGGAGGGGGTGGTCTAGGGTTGGATTGGAGGGCAGACATGATGGGCTGGGAGGGCAAGCTTGCGGGTGATCACTGCGCGCAACTGGCGCGAGTTACTCTGTTGTGTCGGTGGTGTCCTTGTCGTCGTGCTCGACGTCGAGGACGGTAGCGAGTACGACGTTGGAGACGACGTTGAGAGTGAGGAAGAGCCTGAGCGGTCTGGTCGACCAAGGACGACGGCGCAGCTCCAAACTCGTTGTCAGTGCCGTCACAGAGAAGGGGAGAATTATTTTTATTTTCATTTTGTTGCATAGCCCAAAATGAAAAAGTTTTTATTTCTCAGCCAATCAGAATCGTCAACCCCGCCGGTTCCGACGATGATATCTCCAACGTCATCTCAGGCTCAAGGAAGCACTTTGGACGGTGATCGACATGGCAAGGATCCCCAAAGTAACTTCTTCTGTTCACGACATCAACGCGGAGAACCCTCCGTTTGGATCAAGGTAAGGCAGCACGCTCAGGCTTGTGCGACGCTCTGGGATGGCATCACCATCCAACCATCAGGTTCCTGACGGAAGATGCGGACGTTTGGTCCCAAAATGCATGGGATCATGTCCCTCCTCCGGATGATCAGGCAGTGCATATTGCTTCTTCCCTCCAAAGACAGCGACTTGCCCCCGTGCCAGATCAGGATAAAGAGAGGTACAATGCAAAACCTGCCAAACATTGGTGAGGCGAGGTCCTTCAGCAGGTACTGATGTCTTGTGACATGAAAAAATTCTACAAGGGATAACTTCTATAAAACAAACGCAGACAACTTTTTTCGTGACAGGAAATGGTAGCATGCTATATTAATCATCATCGTCTAGCTTCGCCTCACTTTGATGTAGGTTACAGCTGGAATTTCCAGAGCTATCCGCTGCTGCAGAGCCAGAGGTATGTGGGGTAACTCAATATCATGCAATCTTTCAGACTTGAGCTTGGTCAGGCTAGAGAGATCACCATCTGCGAAATTGGGTGTGGTGAGATACCATTTCACACCTTGTGATTCACCTTTCCACTGAATAATTCAGCAAGGTGCTGGAAACGCCGCATTTCCACTCCTTTCTGCCAATAAAAACCCCGGACTCGTCGTTCGGGCGTACGATTACTCCTCCCATGCAGTCAAGCTAGTGCAGGCAAGTATCTGACATTTCCAGGGCCGAGTATATCCTCACATGCCAATAGAATAATCCACTGTATACCAATCCACCTATAGGCTCAATACAAGCCGCGGTATGGGATCTCACCTCGGAAGACACACTACCACCGGGTGTCGAGCCAGAAACAGTCGACATTGTTCTATGCGTTTTCGTTCTCAGCGCCCTACACCCAGATGAATGGGGAAGGGCGATAGCCAATATCCACCGTGTACGAGGCCAAGGTCTAATTCCGTCGTCTTGACCGCTGCTTACTCAGTTAGGCAGATTCTGAAACCAAACGGGATCGTTCTAGTCCGTGACTACGGGCGATACGACCTCACCCAGCTGCGGTTCAAATCCGGGCGAATGCTGGAAGACAACTTTTATATACGCGGAGACAAAACGCGCGTATACTTTTTTGAGCCAGGTAGGTACTAATCTCCGTAACATATTATTGCCTAACAACCGCCCTGAAAGATGAATTGGCGTTAATGTTCACCGGGGCGCGAACAGCGCCGTCGCAGACGGTTCGAATCACAGAAGAAGTGACAGAGTCTTTGGGACCAGAGGAAGACGGGCAGACTTGCACTTTAAGCCCCACGTGCCACACTCCCCCGTCGCATGATTCTGCCTCGCATGCCCCATTTTCGGAGACGTCCGTAGGTGATTCTTCACCCCAAAAGTTGAATCTCGGTGCCACGCCCCCCACCATCCATCCAAATCTTCTTGTTCCCCTTGCGTCCTGCCCTCCTCACCCTCTATTTACCATCGAGCAGCTAGGGGTGGATCGAAGGCTGCTCGTGAATAGGAAGAGGCAACTTAAGATGTATAGAGTATGGGTGCAGGGTAAATTCAAAAAGCGGTCGGACGTATAGCGGCAGTAAACGTTAGAAGAACGATCCTCCACAGTGGAACCATGTCTAGGTCGTGATAATCTATTTTGAGGAATGCTACCGACGGGCTCATCATAAACGACCAACAACGATGGCCGACTCGGAGTACTCAATGCGATGAGAGTCATGTATACTGGATCGCAACATAAGTTACATGAAATCCACAGCACGTTTCCGTCCCCGCGGTGGCCCAACAACACCGGATGTACCATGCACCTTCGTCGCATCCTGCTCCTCTAGAGGTCTCTCGACAGGAAGATCCTTCACGATATCTGGTGGCGGCTTCTCCACCCACACTTCCTCTTCTCCATGCTCCTTATGTTTCTTCCGTTTCTTCTTCGGACGGTCCCGTTCCCGCCGCGCTAATATCGAGAGCGACTCCCCACCGCCCTCGTCCACGTCAAACGACACCAGCGCAACACCCCCCTTGGATTTCTTGCTCCTTTTCTCCCTGACCGCAGGCGCTTTCCCGTTCCCCGAGTCACGGGGCACAAATGTCGGCTTGAACGTGGCCAAATCCACTTTTTCGACCGCTTTAGTGCCATCCGACGCCAGCGTGGACGCGCCAGCCGATGTCTCGACTGGCTTGGGTGCCCCTTGTGATGACGTCGAGGCCTGTGCGGGTATCAGCGCTGCCTTGGCACCCTCCCCTTCGCGCTCCACCTTATCTCCCCCTCCCTCCTCCTTTTCGTCCTCGCTCTCCTCATCGTCGCTCGCAAAGATGGCCTTGAAGATGTCCATCGGGGGCCGCTCGTACGTGAGGATGTCGTCCCCCTGTCCATCATCTTCGCCCAGCCCGATGTTGGCCAGATCTCGCTTGCCCCCGGGGCCTGACCGTTCTGCCGTCGCAGCGCCATTCCCACCCCCCGCTGTGTCCGGCATTTGCGACGCGTCGGCGGAGGTGGAAGCAGGTGCTGACGTGGACGCCTCTGGTGCATCATAGTGCATCTCTGGGTTGGGATCCTTGACACCAAACCGCTTGCACAGCAGACGTGCGGGCTGCCACGGTTTGACCTCCCGAGTCATTGGACCATACATGCCCAACCGCGCAGCGTGCTCCTTAGGCTCTTCTTCCTTCTTTTCCTCCGTTTTTCCTTCCTCTGGCACTGGCCCTTGTCCGGTCTCTTTGGATGATTGGCCTGCGCTAGGGGTATGCAACCCTTCGACGATATTCGGTCCTAGCTCGAGCACAGCGGCGCTTGTGAAGCGTCCTGCCATCGCCCCAGAAACAGGTCGGAAGAGCGCGGCAGCCTTGGCGAACTCGTTCA
>JBBPOD010000721.1:0-14863 GCA_038091255.1 Tylopilus intermedius | reverse complement strand
TGCCTGACCGCCGCCGCCCGAGGTTGCGAAACCGATGCCGTTGCGTGCGGATATGTCATCGACGGGTAGGGCGCACACGGCGACAACGAGTGCAGACGCGAGAACAAGAGCGGAGTATGCAGGCATGGTGGTGGGCGATGGTCAAGGCAGGAGTCCTTTGACGCGACGGGTTTTTGAGGCTGGCGTTCTGGTCACGTGCATTGATTTCTTGGTGGGATTACGTCATAGAGGATGATTGTCTGAATGTTTGAGGACTCGGACGACCAGTGACTTGCATGGCAACTACCCTCACCCTCGCCAGGACATATCAGCATTTCTACCACACTCACCCGAATCGCACGCTAGCACTCACAGGCGGTACTCTCAACGCTTTCGGCGACATCGTCGCTCAGTTCACCCAAAATGCCGTGCGTTCGAATCTTCACCATTCTTGTCACTAACCCCTCGCGTTGCACCCAGTGTGCCCAAGACAATCAACATAGACCAGGTTGGGACGCTGCGCGCACCCTCCGCTTCTTCTGCTTTGGTGTCGGCATAAGTATGTACAACGCCCCCTTCGTTAGAAGTAAACCTTGAACCCGCTCCCTCCGAGGCCCCATACTGGGCAGGTGGAATCTTTTCCTCGAACGCAAGTTCCCTCTTCGCAGGCGACGCACACAGAGGATCAGCTTCAAGGGCTTATCAAAGAGAGTTGCTGCCGATCAGCTCATCATGTAAGTTCGTTGCGATCCACTTTATTTCCACCGGTCTTATCACCCCCAGGGCACCGCTGGGCGTAAGTTCCAGATGTCCCCGCGTATGCTGGTTTCTAACCATGTTCCCTTCCCCGCAGCTTGCAATATTTATTGGCACCATCGGTGTCATGGAAGGCAGGACCCAGAATCAAATAAAGGACAAATACGTCGATATGTACACCACTGCTTTGCTGGCCAATTGGAAAATTTGGCCATTGGCGCAGGTACTTGGGCTTTTATGACATTTCGCTGCCTTGCATCTCACATGACCGCAGTTGATAAATTTCCGATTCATGCCATTACCCTACAGAATACCATTTCAGTCCGCATGTGGTGTCTTTTGGACGCTATACCTCTCCATTCTCAACGCCAAGTATGGTTCTTGTTGATCGTCAGAAATGTCTATTTAACCCCTTGCCCAGGGAGGATGAAAAGCAAGATCGAGAGGCCGTGATGCGGTGAACACATCTCGAGTACATATATCCAAGCTCCTCCGGTTTGGTCCATTTACAATTTTTTCTCAATCCAATATAGTATTATTGATACCTTCTGCTTCTCCTGATGTGTCACTTAGATGTTGTTCCTCACTCCCGATCTCTCAGGGCTGTTGTTTCCACTTTTTATCGGTTGGTAACGTTTTCCAAGCAAGATGTTAATGTACGCAATACATGAACCTTTTCATCACGTTTGTCCATACTTGGGTTTGAAGAAGGCAGGTGGAAGTTTCGACAGCACGTCCATCAATGGTCTTTCCACTAGGACCAACTCTCCAGGGCCCACGAAATCCAACGCAAGAATTGGTCGATAGTGGGTGACCATCCGCAAATTTCGCATGTCGTACGCACTATTTTGAAGGTCCGGACGTGGAGCAAGGGCCGGTGCACCCTGATGCTCTTGCGGAGCATGTCTTGTCTCCGATTTTCGACGCTTTCGCGGGTCTGCGTATTTTCCCAGCAACTCGAGCTTGAGTTTGCATATCCAGGAGGATCCCCAGAGGATGGCTTCTTTTTGGGGGACCGTAGTAGAACGTGACCCAGGGTTGCGTTGCGAGACATCCGTCATTTCGAGATCACCGTTCACCAGAATCGATGGGGGCGGGGTCGAGCCAGGCTCGAAAACGACACCCAGCACGGGATCCGGTGTATTAAACAGCTGCTTGGGGATGCGTGAATTGATGTCGTGGGCCCAAGCAGGGACCTCGCTACGCTCCACGTCAAAGATGTGTATGGTGTTGTTCGGAAGGACGATCATAAGAATCTGTGGCTTTTCTGGTGTAAAGACCAGCACGTTTGGTGGGTGGGGTAACGAAGGCAGAGTCCTATGATACTGCAGACACACATGAGCAACACTACTTGGCTTGGTAGAATGAAACATCGTGCCTGAATGGAGTCAAGATTGAATATGAAAGTACGACAGCGCTCATCCGAGGTCGCGAGCCATTGCCCGTCGGGGCTCACAGCCATGCGTACGACAGATGGCGGGCTATCCGATTGAGGTAAGTCGCCGTCATTGTCGTCGACATCTGCTTTGCTTGATCCGCGAACCAGCCGACCACCGGGAAGAGGCTGCAGTTTTCCGTGCTGGTCGAATCGTCTCAATACAGTGGGCTCCTCGGTACTTAAGTCAATGATGACGATAGCACAAGTCGATGCTGATGCCATGATCATTTTGCCTGAATCGGGTGTGAAGACGAAGCAACTCCCTCCAGTCGAACGGGGTGCTCTTGGGCTTGAAGCGTAAATGTGCCCCTCTAACACGGTGGTTAGTGAGCGAATTCGCTTCGGCTTCATCTCTCCTGTGGGCTGATGTCGTTATCAAGGAATTCAGTACTTCTCACCATTGCATGAACGTAGACTCACATTCTTGCACAGTTCGAACAGCTTCGTTTCATACAAGTCCGAAACAACGAGCCACCGTCCGTCGTCCGAAAGTGTGCTTGCTATGAGGTTCGTCTGTACATTGAATTCCATCTCGAGCACTTTTTCCCAGCTCACCCTGAACTCGGGGTCCGTAGAATTTTCCATGCCGTCGATGAGCATCGTTGTACTAGGGATGTTGAGCACACGCCAGATATCCACGCCAGTCTCATGCATGTACCACACAAGTCTTGCGCTCCTGGCAATGGAAACAGCAGAGTGATATGGGATCCGCCGATAGTGGGAGTCTTCGAACGTCGTTGCACCACTGGTTGCAAGTGGATTAACGACACGCGCTGCCATAGTGGATGTTGTCATGCTGGCAGGTAGACAAGGTGTCACAACCACCGACATGTCGAGACCGCCGGATACGAGAACTGGAGCTATAAACGGAGCCACAAGGGTGGGTCTCCGTCTGTAGCCAGGGGGAAGCGGGCTATACGGCGGCCACATTGCCAAGGAACGTACGTCGTGCGCGTGCATCCGTCGCGAGGCCGACATAATCCACCGAGTCGCGGAAGGATTCAATGTTGATGACGATGGACCGGGCGTAGACGAAACATATGTAAATTGAACTATTTTTTGGTCGACACCTGATGTGAAGACTGTTGTTCCGTCCGGCCCAATCGCAAGACAAAGCACATCAGCTCCGTGCGCAGTGAAACTGTGGGTTTGGGTGCATGTCATAGAATCCCAAAACTTGACGGTGCCCAATGAATCGCCAGATACGATCGTTCCATCGCTATGATTGCGTTAGCTCAAGCGAATTGCGAGAGAGATGTAAAACGGGTGCCGTACGCAAGTACTCCGACGGTCCAAACTAATGTCCTGTCTCCTTTTATTTTGTCAGTCCCCATGCGGCCAGTTGGCCGTCCCGCACTGATGTCCCATTTTCGCAAGCTGCTGTCCGAGCCCCCAGTCACAAGCCATGAATCGGTCCACCCAACATCTTCGTCATCACTATCTTCTCCACTTTCCTCCAGGTCGATGTGCTGGTTTGCAGAGTCACCCACTCTTGGCTTTGCCTGTTGCGGTGCTGGAGGGCCCCACGCAATGCTGAGGATACGACATTTGACATGATCGAAGCGTCGGAAGTGTTGAAGTGTGTCTGCCAGAAGGGAAAGCAGCCGTACGCAACCATCCTCGCATCCTAGTGCCAGTAAAGTTGACGCTGGATTTGCTGCCATGCTCCAGATAGAACCTCCCTGAGAGCTGATTGTCCTCTATTGTCACTGAGTCGAGCTGAATCGCTATCTAATGTGAAAGAAACACACCCTCACGGTACTTCTGGCCATGTCCCACTCCAAGAGTTCGCTACCACCACCTGAGCTAAACAGGCGAAGATCTAATAGAGATGGGAAAATGTCTGCGGGCAAGATATCTGGGTATCGTATGGTTAATACCAGAGAGTCGACTTTTGATGGATGGGGCCCGGGCAGAGTCTGCGACAGACGGATGGATCTGAGTGATGGAATCGTAATGAAGCAGGCAGACCGACCTTGCGATATTGCCAAGCTTGATATGCCTGTGACTCTCCGAGGTCTCCAGTCCACTCGAGCAAGTCAATGCTTCCATTCGCGTGACCAACGACAAGGGTGCCAAAGACTGGTCCACGCTCGCGTTGTTTGCCCGTTGCCTTGGTCGTGAGCGAGGGCAGTGGTAGAGGAGGAAATGCAAGGGCAGTTATAGGAGAAGGAGAGGCACCGACGAACCTGCATCGGTGGAGTGCAAGAGGCGGTAAACCGTCCGACATGGCTTTTATAAGTTGCGCTCTCGAGCAAATCCATCCATGACTTTTTTACTGCTTTCCTTTTCGGGATATGTCATACTCGGTCACGTGGACTGCGTATGTATTGAATTTTCTCGGTGTCATCCTCAAGCTTCAGCCTCAATGTCCATGTTCGGTCGTACCCCTACTACTGCGCCCTCGGGAGGCGTCAACCACGAGCGCCTAGAAATGGCCATCAACGAGTAAGGGTGTTGTATCCGACATTGTCATTCATTGACTTTTTGACAGGATCGACATGATTTCGGATGTCTTCAACCGCATTGTCTCGTAGGCCCAGTCAATCAACGAGTATATCTTCGAACTCAATACGCATACAGGTCGTGCCATGGCAAGTGTATCAGTCCACGGTACTTGGAGGCCGACCTCAACAAGGGGGAGAGTGTCTGCATAGATCGATGTGTCGCAAAGTTTTTCGAAGTGAACAAGAAAGTTGGCGAAAAAATGCAAAGTGCAGGAGCCAATGCCCAAGCAACTGGCGCCACCTCCTTCGGGCTATGAGGACTAGCCTCGCACGTACGTCTCCATACCTTTAACATCGGTTCGCGATAGTGGTCTTACACTCGAGAATGTTCGCCCAGTCCACGGTTCTCACTCTGATTCACACTACATTATACACACAACATGGGGTATACCACCCATCAGCACTACTTGGCAAAGCCAGGGAAGCACTCAGCTAGAGTCTTGGAGTGCTTGTTCTGTGCATGTTCCTCTAACCTGCACCCATGTAAATTACATCACACCCCACTGACCATCTTGAGACTTACGCTGGAGCTCGGGTAGTTAACAACTACGACGAAAAGAGCAAGTTAACAACATGAGTAGCAAATTGGTGTGATTGAGACCCACAAAGCCCTGTTTGCAGATTGAGCAGATAATGGTTTTGGCTGCTTCGTTGACCTTGGTGCGGCTGGTCGGACCCTTGTCTGCATTCTTGCTGGCATTTCGCTCGCGTTTTTGAGCAGCTTTAGCACCCTGTCGTCAATCAGTCACATGTGAGTGTCCAGCGAAACGCTCTCTCTGAATCTTACGCACGTTACCCATGGCAAGGAAGAAGACGAAAGTCAAGAGGCTCACTGATTCCGCAGGCACATTACACTGATCACAGATCCTTATATAATCTAGATAAGATAAGAAAGATACATTTTTTCAAGCCCAACGAGACTTTAAGCAGCTAGCAAAACCCGAGTTCAGGCCAATTGAAACCGACCTCTGTACTGTATTCACACATGTATGGAGATTTTCTGACCACATAAATTCCACTGACCGACCTCACTGCCACTGGCAATCTTTCCGAGTCCAACTCTGCTCACGATGATTCCCAAGCTCCCTGAAGAGATCATTGAACAAGTAAAAGTGGACATTTTACGCCAACTCAGGAAGCAGATAATGCAGCACAGCTTAAACAGGTGTCCAGGAGCTTTGTCTGTGAGTTTTTCTTCCAAGCTGTCTCTCTCACTATGATCAGCCGATACAATCACAGATGGGGAAAGTCGCAACGCCCGAGTTGTGCGGGAAAATCTGTGCTTAAGCATCCACATATTTAGTACCGACGAAAGCGATGTACGAGTACGCTGTGCGAGCGTCAGTCGGAGACGATGTCTCTCACGAGTCTTGCACTTCTGCCTTGGAGAAGCACATGGCGCAACTCACCGGCAAAGAAGCCGCGCTCTTTGTTTCCAGCGGGACACTCAGTAACCAGCTAGCAATGCGAACACACCTACTCCAGCCACCGTTTTCGGTTCTCACAGATGTCCGGAGTCATATCAATGCGTATGCCATGGTTGGCCCATCATTTAGTCACGCTCACGACACGGAGTATGATGCAGATATGAAGCAGGTGGCGCCGCCATGCATTCTGCGGCTTATCCGATCCTTGTCACACCCTCGAACGGTCTGTTTCTGCCCCACTTAGGCTTGGGTTCTCTATTAACCGGTTGAAAGGTTACCACCTAACCTTGGAAGATATAACGGCCAAGGTTGTGCTGGGGTCCGACTTTCACGCGTAGGTGCCACCTTTAGTCAGACGCCCGTTGGCTGACTGTTGACTAGTGCGCCAACTCAGCTCATCTGTCTCATACCCTGGACGGTATGATCTTTCCTCAAGACGATATCATCAAGATTTCAGAATTTGCTCGGGAGAACGATATTCTGATGCACCTCGATGGTGTCCGTCTCTGGCATGTAGCTGTTGAGAAAAGCATGTCATTGTCGGAGCTCTGTGGACCTTTTGACCAAAGGTCTCGGTGTTCCAGTCGGTTCTTGCCTTGTCGAATCAAGTGCGTTCCGCTGGTTCCGTAAAGTCTTCGAAGGAGGGTCTTCGAAGGAGGGATGCGACAGACTGGAATTCTCGCGGCTTCTGCAGCCTACGCACTTAGCCATAATTTTCCGCGATTGCCTCTTGTTCATTCACTAGCAAGGCGCCTAAAAATGAGCCGGAGGAGCTAGGGGTTGGTATATTGTGCCCGGTGGAAACGTGTATGGTAAACAAACTGTCTCTTGACCATCACTCCCGCTTACGGATACCGTCCAGGTATTTTTCAATCCGTCTACGATTGGTGTTGAGTATAAGGAGGTCGAGAGACGTACCGCCGTTCTCCCACATCCCATCACATTAAACGGCGAAAGGCTTGTGGTACACATTTAAACATCAAACGACACGATTGATGACTTTTTGCGACTTATGAAGGAGTTGAGGGACGAGAAACCGAAAGAAGGTTTGCCGCCTACAGCTACTCAGACGTCAGCGAAAGGCACAAGGATCAATGTCTACGGAAGTACTTAGGTTGTGTCACTTTGTGTAAATTCAGCTTCCGCGAATATACAATGGATATACGTCACGTGCTTTGAATGCCTGTAGCGCGATCTACTCTAGCGACACACTCGAGACGCCCACCAGCCATGTCGAAGGCAGAAAGAGAGGAGGTCATCGCCGGCCTCGTACGTTGCCCAAACCGCACAGTGTTTTGCCACTAACCGCAACCCAGGCGGCGAGACTCTTTTCAGCCATGCTCGACGACCTTGTAATGGATGCTGCTCTTCAAGGCCATCACGAAATCGCGCGGAGTAGAGTGCCATGTCAAATATGTCGTACGCAGTGAGCCTGCTTTATTATCACACCTCAGTCGATTGCTCATGCCGGGATCCCAGCTGCTGCACAGGTGCGTAGCACTGTCCGACCAACTTGGTTTACCATGTATCTTGACCCGGTTTAATAGTTCATGGAAGCAACGGACACGCATCATCACAGGATGCAGGAATCATCGAGGTATCGTCATCGGCGGGCAAAACCCTCTCAACTACAGGAACAAGTACGCCAACGACTGTGAAGGACGGCAACATACTCTTTGAGTGCGCCGTGTGTAAACGGCAGGTCCGTGTCATTTCTTTGCGCCGACGCCTGGCCCCATGATGCAGTTATTTCAAGATCGCATCAAATAGATATGCACCGCATCTTAGTTCATGTATGGGCATAGGAACTGGCGTGCGGCGCGGGGGAGCCCGTGCCACAAATCTCAAAACAAAGTATGATGTCAATGATATCATATTGTACTGGGAGACCAATCATTTTTAGGATCTCGATCGATTCTGGAAGGTCTGCATCACCATATCTTGGTTCCGAGAATGGTAACATCTCGGATGACAACTCCTATGAGAAAGTAAAATCGAAATCGAAGGGTAAACTTGCTGGTATCTGTCACTCTTTATGAACGAGATGTAACATCTCATCGCGCTACAGACGAGGCAGATTTCAACCTCAAGCGTAAGAGGGTAAGTCACGCCCTGCTTTTCTCTGAATTTGCTATTTACCTTCGAATGTAGCCTGGTTCACCGCAACTATCACCGGGGAAGAAGCAAAAGAAACAGAAGACGACCGGTACGTTTCCATATCCGTGTGTTTGCCTCGAATTCTGAAGTACCTTAGGGTCCCCTGTCTCTCGACTCAAGGCAGGACTGGACGGTACGGCGAGTCAGGTTCGTTCCTCTTCGTTCCAGTTATTCATCCGTGCTGCAATTTCTGCAGGTCCCATCCTCACAGTCCAAGATCCCCTCCAAACTACGATCTTCGTCAACAGCCTCGTTTTTGGATAGAGAACGGTCATCTACGCCTGGATCGCAATCCTCAGCTGGTACGCCTATTGGCGCGTCTACCTCGCCTGCCATCTCTGCCAAGAGTCCTGTGGGGACTGGTCCACCCAAACGCGGACGCCCGAAGGGTAGCAAGACAGGAATGGGCCGGGGTGCGGCGGCGCAGGCGAAGCGGCCAAGTCCACCCCGACCGCCACCGCCACCTGTCCGAATTGAGCCAGACTATTTGATTGGTATGTTGGATGACAGATTGTATTTGAGTGATACGGCCTGACCATGCTGCCAGATGTCGAAGGAGAAGAAACAGGTTCTTCGACAGATACGGATGGATCATGACGTGTATTCAGATGCTAGTTAACTTATGGTAGTTGTACTAGAGACTTGAGTTCCCACGCCGAGGCCGAGAGACGAGACAAGCCCTGACAGAGTTTGAGGTCGGACAACCACATACATACACTCGTTACTCGCTCGCAGGTCGACCACCCCCACCTTCTCTCTTTCACGCTCTTTTCACAATGGCTCACTCCCTCACAAATCTCGGCGACCACTCCACAGACTATCTCCGTGCCAACCATACAACCACCGCACCCGCCGAAGACGAGTTCAAGTCATACGACGACCTGATCGATCAATATGCAGAGCCTTACTCCAGGACATCACGCCACCAGACCTTCAACATTCAGACGTCTTCCATCGAAGACTATAAATCTCGCGGTCCATCATATTCCCTCGACCACAAATCCCCATATTCAGGCGGCAAGCCCTACGATCAACCAGAAGACCCTCCAGGGCCCCCTCCAAGCTACCCACCAGTGACCAAGCGAGAAGTGATCGTCGAACACAGGAAATGGTGGCAACAAGTGAGCGCTTGTCTGCACACCTCTTTCACAACTCTTTTACCTTCCTCCCCAAGATTCTCCCCGACTCCTGGGCATGCCGGCTCTTCGTAATAACTGTTCTGATCGAAACAACAATAGATCTCGCCATTGAAGGTGACCTTCTCGTCCGGCTGCAAAATGGAAACAGCAAAAATGCACTCAAAATGCCTGTATACCTCAGCGTGTTTGCGCTAGCACAGTACGTGCACCCCATTTCACCGCTCGCCCACATTTTGACGTCCACCACAGTATATTTCAACTCGTCCTTGCCGTGGATGCGGTGTACGCTCGAAACACCCTGCAGTTCATTTCTCTCACGTCAGTGGACTTGGGGGGATCGCAGCATATTTCTGACAATTTGTTACAGACTGTTCAATCTGCTTTTCCTCATTTATGCCATCATACAAATCGGAGAAATTCAAGGCTCTGCGACGACATCAGGAGGCATCATCCACATACCAGTTAACGTCCTTACGAACATCATTCCAGCGGTCATTTCTGCAACGGAGATAGCTTACATTGCCCTCGGCTGGAAAATTTACAACGAGTTTGGGTGGAAAGTGTACAAATTTCTTGGTGCTGATCGTCGCGTCAAGAAAATGTATGCCAGCTACCAAATTTTCCAGTGTCTCATCAAGTTCGACCTTTTCTTCTGGATTGGTTTCTCTGTGCAATTCCTCTGGCTAGTCTTGTTGAAGACCGACTGGGAATACTATGTCACCTGGGCCGCACTACCTCTGTCCGTCGTTCTTCTTATCGAGGGCCACTTGGCAGTGCGTTACGAGAACAAGTGGATGATGGCAACATTCATGTCAGGGTGCATAGGAGCTTTAGTATACTTCATCTACAAGGTAAGCCCACTGCCCTTTCTTGTCTCTTCATCTGCTTATCCGACGATAGACATACAGACTGCTGAAGTATCGTGACTCAGCCTACTCTCAAGTATGGCATTCGCTTACTACCTTCTGTAAGCGTTGTCATCCTTATCGTTCAGATGATCCATGCTGAGTACACCCCAATAGCTGCGATTGCGATTTTTCTCTTGCTTACAACTATCGTCTTTGCGGCGATTGTGATGCGGAATTTCGGCAGAGGACTTAAGGAGTCAAGTGAGAGGCAACTTTCATCTTTATTTGCTTGTTTTGACTGAATCATGTGTTTACAAGTCGAGAGAAAGGCGCACCGCGGAAATGGATCCAAACAACTCCATGGCGGACGTATGAGCATGAATCCCAATCGGATGAGCATTGATTGAAGGTGCAGTTTGTTCAATAAAAGGACTTGTACTATTTCGGCCACGTGCCCAGGTGTTTCGTTGCATCAACTTCGACTTCTTTCTACATCGTACTTCTCACCATGTACAGAATTACATCCAGTCCTGTGCCATCCTGGCTACATCGTTCTTGATTTATAACTATACGTATTATATGCATGCACCTTTGATATATGGCTGGACTTTGTATCTAGTGCTTATTAGGCTACTTGAAATCGGATTTGGAAATGTGTGCATTTTGAGCACTGCGACCATACGTGGCCCAATAACTCAGCTTTGTCCGAACCTAACTACGACCTGGTTTCTTGGAATGTCCCAACGGTGAGCAGCCAGCATTACTAATCGTAATGGACTCAATCCCCTTTGAAGCTTCCGTGCACCCAATGCACTGCGTGACCGTTCCGCTTTGCTTGGTGGCCTAACGCCACCTTCATCGGGACGTTCGTCACCGTTCCAACCCCCACTTAACGCAGCATTGGAGAACCGCTATGTCGACGATCTGGAGGGCCAGAATGACGAACAGCTCGAGGGTTTGTCTGCCAAAGTCAAGCTGCTCAAAGACGTACGTGGCCTCGTGCGGCTCCTAGCGGTTGCACCGCTCACGCCTTTACCTACCCAAAGATAACGATTGGTATCGGGAACGAGGTGCGGGAGTCGACTGCCCAGCTCAGTCAGATGGTACGCCTCTCTTGTTTTTGACCTCTCTGTGCCTGAGCCACTGCTCGTCCCGTTACTAGAACGATGCGTTTGCAGAAACGTCAGGCATCCTAGCAGGGACCTTCCGTCGGTTAAACAACATGGCCGAGCGGCAAGGATGTCGATGGTTGTGGCACATCCTCTTCATAGTCTTCGTGTTTTGGTTCTTCATCATTGTATGGTGGTTTCGACGATGACCAAGACAAACCCAGACATGAACACCGAACCGCTCGACCTCTCCAAGTTGGTATATTTCATTAGTTCAATACCACTGGCACTATAACTCGAAAAATAACGCTCTGAATGGCACAAATAAAATCCCAGCAACACTCCAACACAGCTACCACGCAAACAACACTATGGCACATCAAGAAACTTGGCGTTCCCAATCTCCCAGATCATTCGTCTCCGGAGGTAGGGCATATCTCGCTGTGAGAAACTGAACGCCTCTTCTCCTCGGGACAACGTCTCCAGGAACTGGCAGGTGAAGACACCACAGTCGTAGCCATTCTCTTGTTGTGGTGTATCCTGTCAAGTCAACAATGAGCTCATGCGTCTGAGGGCGAACCAGGAAACTCACGTCTGGGCAATGGTTCACCCAACCCGTGAAATCAAACGGTTTCTTCTTCTTGTTCTGATGCTCGAGGTCAAGGTAGTGACGTAGACTCTGTCGGTGAGATTGAGATGATAACATTCTGAAGCTGAAGAACACGCAGACTGACCTTAAATACTTGCAGTCGATCTAAGTTCATGCTATCATACGATTCTATTCGTTTCCGACGAAAATTAATGGCGGCACCAGTCCAATGGGAGTTGTTGTGATTGATGGGAATAAGGACGGCATCCTTTGAAAAAATGTCAAACTAAAAGCGTGTTAGGAATGCAAGTGACAGAATGAAGAATGATTATACCCTCTTGGTCCATTTTGCCAGCCTTGCCCGCTCATAACCCTCGCCCTGCAACTTGGACCAGAAAAAAGTATTGAAATAATGCACATCCAACAATTTCTTTCTCCCATTCACTCCGGGGTTCTCTGAGCGTTCAAGAATCATTGCGCCGTAGAAGTTGATGAGTTCATCGTTTAGCCATTGGCACGGAAGCAGGCGCGAGAGGTCCTTGTCGCAAACTTGTTCCCTTGCTATTTTCGAGATCACACCTTTCGTTGCCAGAAGCACATCCACCCGTTTCTCCACTTCAACAGGAAGAGACTTGGGAAGAGAAGGGCGAAAACGCCGTTCTATTTCCTCGTCCTTCTTGCGCGCTTCTTGACGAAGCCAGTCGTAGGTAGAGAAGGGTTTCGTTGGCGGACTGGAGTTGGCGTAAAAAGTCAATGCTGACGCGCAGTAGGACCACGACAAACCTTGCCAGCGTCCGTAGTAACTTCTCCTTCGCATTTTCCAAGAAAGGAATGTCTGCATACTGGAAGCTGCATAAGAACAATGAATCCTGCGTGTACTTAAATGGCATACGCTGGAGAAGGAGTGGCGGTATGATACCCCGGGCGCATTCTCCTTCAGGCGGAGATCCGTCAGAGATGCCGAAGCTAGAAGGAAACATGAACGAGATATACGCCACGAGCAATATATGGTACGTACGCGATAGCGTGTCACGATCATCTAGATGGTGAAGTCGAGCTTGGTAATCAATATACGCTAGCAGAGAAATGAACAATCAAAACCGTCAAGAAAGTGAGCGCTTTACATTTGAAGTCATCATAATTCGACTTGAATCCTGATGAAAAAAAATAGTAAGAAGCCGAAACGAAGAAACGTATATTGCCGTACCGCTTGCCCGTTTAAGGTCATATAACTCCTTCATCACGGCTTCTCTATCCTTCATTCTATCCTCTCTTACCTTAGCTTTGTGCTAGGTTGCGCGGAAACGAAGTGGTAAGCCTCGAATGGATTATAAACATCATAAAAAGGCAGACCTTTCGGGCATATATGTGTTCTTTACTTTTTCTTCGGGTTAAAGTGTCGCTCATTGTTTCCGCCCTCCGATGCTGCTCCACAGACTCGGCCAAAAGGGCATCGCCAGTCTGATGGCGAGGAAGTACAGTCGAGTGTGAGAGAGATGTGATTCCAGTCGTGGATGCCGATTGGAGTGAGCTTCCGGAACCATGAGTTTGCATGGAATATTGATCGGACGGGAAAGAGGATGACAGGCTGACTTGTAGCGTACGAGAGTGGTGTGCCTGGGGATAAGGTTCGTTCGGTATTGAAGGACGGAGTGGAGGAAGGGAGTCAGAACGGGGAGCTGTATGCGCTTGACGAGGGCGAGGACGGGGTGGGAGTAGGGGTGATCGTCGGAGCCGTGGCGAACGGTTTGGCAAATTGGTTGACGGAGGTGCGCGCGATGACCAGACCTTTATTGTTTCTGAGAGGAGTTCGGCTGTTTCGCGCGCCAACTGTACCCAACGCGCGGTCAGTCCTGGATGTGCAGCAAGCTCTCCTGGAGAGCTTTGTTCAACGCGCGGATATTTTGGTCGTCTGGTCGGGAGAAGAGGATCCGATGCCTCCCGTTTGCGAGCGTTGAGCATGGAGAAGAACAAAATTGCGTGCGCGGTGTCGACGCCGGCGAAAGCGACGAGTGAAGCCGAGTGTGATCCAGTTCAACAACTGAATGAATGATTCCACGTCCTCAAGTGGCAGCCAGTTCACCGTTCCCACGATACAATACCGCCCTCATATTCGATCGTCCACCTCCCGTGCAAGCCCGCTTGGCTCAGTTGGTTAGAGCGCAGGTCTCATACCCTAGTATGAGTAACTACAGTTACGCAATCCTGAGGTCGCAAGTTCGAACCTTGCAGCGGGCAGCTCTTTTTGTCGCCCTTTCCTCCCGGACACAACACAGAGCTTCGAGTCATGTATCTTACAGTGTTGTAACGGCTAGCGATACCAAGTGCTTCTACCCCTTCTGCAACTAGGCTGTACTCCTCAATGAATCACTTTGGCCGGGACTATGTGATCTGTGCTGGTTCCATCCTCTTCCAAGTTCCGAGCAACCCCGGAATGGCAAATGTGCCTTCTCCGTTTGCCAGTAAATGGGGTGTGTCAATGGGTGTTGTCGGAAAGACTGGGTAATCAATTGAAGTCGCTGCCCCTTCCGTGCACAAATGACGGCGCGAGCGCCTTTGCCCCACGTCAACATGATGTCGATGAGCCACGTGCATCGTGGAACCATTTGCAATGACGATAAGAACCCTCGGGGAGGGGAGGGAACAAAGATCATTTGGTGGTACTTGACAATAGATGAATTTCTATCCAAAAGGGCGTAGACGGGAGGAGTTCGTTACGGCGAACAAGGCTGTCGAACATCGCAAGGCACTAACACTATGTGTAGTCACGTGTAGCATTGATCTACTAGTAACCTGTCCGAAACCCGACCAGCATCATCATCCTCGTAACCAATGGCCTCAAATCCATCCCTCCGTGATCTGTATAGCCCTCCGTCGACCCAATGGACATTCATTCCACCACCTTCATCAAGCG
>JBBPOD010000720.1:0-14863 GCA_038091255.1 Tylopilus intermedius | reverse complement strand
GATTAACCCAGAGAAACACAATACTCGCGGTGATACGAGAGAGACTTTTTATGCTGACTTTCCCTTTGCTTCCAACGATTGCGATACAGCGATCATCTGGAGAGAGTACGATGTAACGTATATCTTGGGGGTGTTGGATGAGCCCGAGCTGAGTGTGCGTCGTGGTGTCGCAGAATGCTACCGTACGTTGCGCCGAGTGTGCGATGAACTTGCCGTGGTGTGGCATGCACGTACGATGCTTGGTTTCTGCCAGTACCTGCCACTCCGAGACCTGGGTTGTACCGGTGGTGGTGTCGACTTGCAGGATCTTGTCGTTCGACAATAGGAAGAGTTTTTCGCTGCACCAGAATGGACCGGTTTCAACCAAGGAGTGTACTGTCAACGGGATGTTTAAGAAGGAAAGGCCATCCTTCCCCGGGCATGGAATCCGACATACTTGTTTGTGTGTGTTGACATCCCCATCGCCGCTTGCTCACTTGAACAAGTTCGTCGTCGCCTCTGGTCATCGTCAGCAACGACGACGGCCTCCCATTGACTAAGCACCAGGGTTGTCCCTCGCATAGCTTATCTATGAATATATGACGATCCAATGTTCCTGCCTCTTTCTTTTTGCACGACGCCCATTACATATTCTCATCACACGACCTGACACCTGCACGAACGTTCGACTCTGTCTCGCCTTCCTTCGACCGTTTTCATCACACTCGGCCCTGCAGCCCTGTCCCATTTCTTGGCTACTCCTTCGTGCTCCCGATGTGGGATTGCGCAAAGTTAGCATTCGTGTCGGAAGTGTTGAACCTCACCGTTCCTTCGTGCCACCCTTCGTAAACGACGGTCGCAGCTACTAAGTTTGCGACCCTTGATTGGCATAATGTGAGTGATTCTGAGAGTGTTCGTTCCATTCATCATGCGGATCATTCTATATCTTCAAGGTGAAAGGTCAATATACCGCCTATTTCTTCGCTGCTCTCCTACGAAGCCGTTAGGACGCTGCAGTTCAAGCACGTTTGGCTGCCAACGTAACCGCGTTTGGTGAGTTACAAATTATGCCCCATCACACCACAAACCCAATTTGCTCTCCACGTCTTACCTTCAGCAGCATCAACCATACCACAAACCATTTCGTCCTCTTCCAGTTTTTCTTACAGTCGTACACAGACCAAATACCAACGACGGTGTATGCAAAGACACACATGATTAGGATGACCTCTCGACCCAGACGACCCCAACCCCAGCTATTCCCTCTCTCACCGTCTTCTCGCCTTCCCTGTTCAAATCACCCGGTACTGATCCACTACATACATCCGCCGCACTGCAGCCACGCAACATGTTCAAGTTTCTTCAGTCCCATTCAGGATATCACAAGGCGAGCATCGGGAGTGCCGTGATCAAATTGGAAGGGACCACTTGGGTTAGGAGGGATGGCCTACAACACCGCGGCTGAGTACGCCAAGTCGCATTCTGGTCTGTTGGGTGTTCCACCGGCCTCGCGAGACGATGCGCAGCGCTTCCTCTCCACAGTGATTGCTTTCACTTCCCGGTGTCGCGCCGTCGGGGCGGGGGACGGAGAGGGATTCGCAAGGAATGCCACCGTCCATCTTCGCGGTTTCCAAGGCTTTCCGGTGTCAGGATCTATGCCCTCCCAGGCGACCTTGTATTTACTGACAGAATCAGCGCTCCTCCGTGATGAGCGGAGTGAGCAATCTCTTCTCCCGAAGCACGTCTGCAATGAGCGGCGGGAACCACGATCAGGCTCAGGGACAACCACGCTCGTTTCCGGGGTACGACTGGAGGGGCCACATCTTCGAGCGACGCTGATGTGGGCGAGAGCCCAAAACACGTCAAGGTCTGGCTCTTGCGTCAAAGTACTCAACCTTGGACCGCTCTTGAACGGCCGTGCTTCGTGGCATCCGCAGGTTTTCGATAAATTCGTCGCCGCCAAGCGTCAGCCAATCAGTCACTTCGCGTTTATGCACGACGGGAACACCCTTCTCGTTGGGCCTAAGTATGGGTGGGTCATCCGCGCTTTCCAACTTCGACGATGTGCACGCGCGTTGAGGCGAGGGGTCGAAGGCGGGGATAGCGGGGCTGTGGGCGGGACTGGAGAGGAAGGAGGTGCTGGCGCCGGACTCGGGCCGATTCCTGTCCCGAATTGGACACCGTTGCCATCAGGTTCGAAGGACGCGCGTGTACAACCTCCGTTGCGGCCGTACGTCCGTCGCCATTCAGGACATCGAGGTCTTTCCAGACGGTTGATGGGTCACGATTGGGACTCGCAATGGTACGGTACACATGTTCGCGATCAATCCTCATGGGGGACAGCCTGATCTGAGGAGTCGCATGGAGACCAGGATGCGGAACGTCGACAAGCCCGTGAGTGTTTCCATTGTTCAATCTTGATGGTTCTGATTTCTTTAGTCTAACAGCCACTTTCGATGGAGTTGGCGCCCATCGCATGATTACGCTCGACACAAGTGTCAGGCGCCGATAGTCACCGTTCAGACCTTTCGTTCACATTTGTCTTTGGCACTGAAATAACGCTGCCCACGACTCTCCTCCCGCCGTAGATGGTGTCTTCGCCGAGCGCGTCGTTCGGTCGCTCAGATCTCCCCATCGCAATCCTCCCATCGCCAGCAGACCTTCAAGGACGTACTCGTGTTCGATGCCTCTGGTGGCGTCTTGTCCCTGCGACGGATCACGCTGGGGCAACAACCGCGCGACTCCGACATTCGATTTTCGTCACCTATTACATCGATGGCGACGAGTATCTCCTTGCCAGGCGTCGGTGCTGCGGGACGGCTGAGCGCTTCGCCGGTCCCGCGTTTGACTCTCGGGGACATGTCGAGAGGCAGTATGGCTTGACGCAACAGCTACTCGAGGCGGCGACCGAGTTGGTAGGCAGGGAGAGTATGGTGGCGACGTGGCAGTTGAAGCGATGACATGACTGGGAAGAGGTGAAACGCGTAGCGCAAGAAGTCAGGGACCGGACCAAGCCCAGACCGTCCAAGTTTATTTTTTCTTCTTTATTCCCTGCTGCCTTGTGCTGATCTCTGCGACCCATTGGCAGCTCGCTCGCGCATGCAAAGCTATCGGCGTGCGCACGCGCACCGGGATTCGTCCCTCGCTCGATCTACCTGTCGCACTAGTTCTCGTTCTTCACGCTTGGCGAAGACTACCACGCGCTGATTCGACGTACGGAAAGAAGTCGAAGTGAGCGTGTTCCCAGGACCCTCGGCGGCGTATTTCGTCGAGGACCTCGCCCGCTCGTTCGCGTACCCACATAGACACGCACATGCACATGTTCCGTCGTTGTTAGACGAGCCACTCGCGAGCGCGGTGAGCACCGAGATGGCGCACGATCTGAGTGCGACTAAGAGACGTGCCGAATCAGATGTCGCCCAACGGGCAGCGTAGCAGTCGCGTAAGAGGACGCGGACGTCGTAGAGCTGCTCGAGCACACGCGCGGCGTTGTCTGGAGTGGGCATCGACCGGGGATTCCGATTAGGGCGACGGAAGGCGTTGGGGTGATCTGGAGGGTGGTGGATTGGGTAAGGGGGTGGGCGTGAGCATGCTGTTGACGAGGATGGACATGAGGGTGCAGTGGAGCAGACGCCACTCGAGTTCGAAGAGCAGGACCTGGACTTTGGGAAGGGTGTCCCGGACATAGGCGAAGTCAGGCGGCGCTGAGGAGTGGTGGCATGCATGGAACGAGGAAGATAGGTTGGCTGGGTTTGATGATGTGCTTGGGATCACGGATGAGGACCAGGTGATTTCGTCTGCTTCCGTTACTACGGGAATGGGCGTAGGGACACTTGGACTGAACCAATGGTAATCCGAAGGTTCGGAGAACCTTGTCCATTAACTTACAACTTTGACTACTTGTTGTACTGCACTCTGCGCCTATCGGAAAGGTGATATGGTGTGTATATCTCTGGAGAACAGGGACTTTTATGTGATGGGGATTGTGTACGAGGGGTAAAAGTAATAGACTTTGAACCTCTTATTCATTTCAACCTGGTCAGATGACCACTTTCCGGTCTGAACATTCCTCAAGTCTGAGAGACAAACAATAGTGCAGATTATTCTGCTTGAGGAAACAATCTATATACATCCAACATCTTCTGAAGTAAATCTTTCACTTTTCACTTTTTCTGGTACAGAGATGTCAAGATATTCTCAGAATGAAGAAATGAAGTAGAGTACAATGATACATTTCAGGTGAAAGAAAAGATTGCAAGATTCAGGGACAACATCATTTGTTGGAGGTGACTAAGAATATGAGAAAAAAGAAGAAAAGAAAGAAACATGAAGCACATACCAAGGCTATGTTCCTTAATGAAATCAATGTAGTCATCCACAAAGGCATTTGTTGATAATGAGGAAAGAGCTGCTTGAAGAGAGCCTAGGGAGCTCTTGAATGTGGAAGATGCTTCATGTAAAGCATCTTCCAGAGAAGCATCAGTATAATGACATAATACAGTTGCATATTCCAAGATGAGAATGGATGCTATAAAGCAATTAGTGATTATAAAACAAATCTAAAAATGTATCATATACCAATGCAAGTATGATGCTTGTCTAAATTTTGCAAAAGAGTATCCTATACTTCATATATATGTGATGTTGAGAAAGTGGAAATGAAATATACCTTGCAAAGTGTGAAAACCAACAAACCAACACTGGAGTCCTGAGGAATACATTGAATGAACACAGTAGAAGCCAGGAATCACATTGCTCACATTCTGAAGAGAGAAAGGCACAGAAACCATGAGTCCTGTCATTCCAGCTATCACATGATATCACTCACCACCTAAGAGCAGAAATGGCATAGAATCTATGAGCCCTGCAATTTCAGTCATCATATCATAAACATCACTTACTTTCTGAAGAATAGGAATGGCACAGAAACTATAAGTCTTACAATTCCAAGCTATTACATGATATCACTCACCTCCTGAAGAGCAGGAATGACACAGAAATTATGAGCCTTGCAATTTCAGCCATCAAATGATACATGTATCACTTACCCTCTGAAGAATGAGGGTGGCAAAGAAACCATGAAATGAGTCTTGCAATTCCAGCTATCATATGATATCACTTACACTCTGAAGAGCAGAAATAGCATAAAAATCATGAGCCTTGCAATTCCAACTATTACATAATATCACTCACCTCCTGAAAAGTAGAGATGGCACATAAATCATAAAACTTGCAATTCTAGCCATTAGATCATCACTTACAAGCTGAAGAGCAGGAATAGCATAAACCATAAGCTTTGCAATTTCAGCACACCATACATATCACTTACAAGCTAAAGAGTGGAGATGGCACAGAAACCATGATCCTTGCAATTTCAGCCATAACATGATATCACTCACCTTCTGGAGGGCAGAAACAGCACAGAAACAGTAAACCCTGCAATGCCAGCTATTGTATGATGTCACTTACCCTCTAAAGAGGGATGGTACAGAATCTATGAGCCTTGCAAGTACAGCAATTACACATATCACTTACAAGCTAGAAAGCAGTGATGGCACAGAAACTGTAAGCCTTGCAATTCCAGCCATCACATGATATTGCTCACCTTCTGAACACCAAAAAGGGCATAAACTGTTACTTGCAATTTCAGCTATCACATGATATCACTCACTCTCTGGAGAGCAGGAATGGCACAGAAACCATGAGTCTTGCAATTCAATTATTACATGATATCACTCACCTCCTGGAAAGCAGGAATGGCACATGGACCATGAGCTTTGCAATTCTAGCTGTCACATCATATGACTTACAAGCTGAAGAGCAGAAATGGCACAGAAACCATAAGCCTTGCAACTTCAGCCATCACACAATATCACTCACCTTCTGAATAGCAGGAATGGCATAAAAACTGTGAGCTTTGAAATGTCAATTCTCACATAATAACACTTACCATCTGGAGAGCAAGAATGGCACAGAAACCATGAGCCCTGCAAGTTCAGCTACCACATGATATCACTCACCTCCTGAAGAGTATGAATGACATAGAAACCATAAGCCTGGCAATCCTAGCTATCACACAATACCACCCACCTCCTGAAGAGCAAGAACAACACAGAAACCATAAGCCTTGCAATTCTGGCCATCATATGAATCACTTACCCTCTGCAGAGCAGGAATGGTATAGAAACCATAAGCTTTGCAATTCCAGCTATCACATAATATCACTCACCTCCTGGGGAGCAGGGATGGCACAGAAACCATGAGTTTTGCAATTCCAGCTATCCCATAATATCACTCACCTTCTGGAGAGCAAGTAGAAATGGGATAGAAACTATAAGCATTGCAGTTCCAGCTATCACATGATATCACTCACCTTCTAAAGAGCAACAATGGTACAAAAATCATCAGCCTTGCAATTCCAGCTATCACATGACTTAACTGACAGTCTGGAGCACAGGAATGTTATGGAAACTATGAGCCTCACAATTTCAGCTATCATATAATATCACTTACAAGCTGAAGAATGGGAATTCATAAGAACCATAAGCCTTGCAACCCCAGCCATCACATAATGTCACTTACTACCTGAAGAGTAAAATGGTACAGAATGAGAAGCCTTGCAACTCTAGCTATCACATGATTACTGACCACCTGGGGAGCAGAAATGGCACAGAAACCATGAGCCTTGCAATTCCAGCTATCACATATCACTTACAAGCTGAAGAGCAAATGACACAAATACCATAAGCATTGTAGTTCTAGCCATTGCATTACAACACTTACAAGCTGCAAAGCAGGAGTGGCACAGAAACCATGAGCCTTGCAATTCCAGCTATTCCACAATATCACTTACCACCTGGAGAGCAGAAATAGCACAGAAACCATGAGCCTTGCAATTCCAGCCATCACAAGATGTCACTTACAAGCTGGAGAGCAGGAATAACATAGAAATCATGAGCCTTGCAATTCCAGCCATCACATGATATCACTCACTTCCTAGAGAGCAGAAATCATGAATCTTGCCATCCAAGCCATTACAGGGTATTACTCACCTCCTGGAGAGCGGGAATGGCACAAAAACCATGAGTATTGCCATCCTAGCTATCAAAGGCTATCACTTACCAGCTGAACAGCAGAAATAGCACACAAATCATGAGCCTTGCAATTCTTGCTATCACTCACCACCTGGAGAGCAGAAATGTTACAGAAACCATAAGTCTTGCAATTTCAGCTATTACATAATATCACTTACAAGCTGGGAAATAGTAATGCACAGAAACCATAAGCCCTTGCAATTCAAGCTATCACATGATATCACTCACTGCCTGGAGAACAGGAATGGCATAGAAACCATGAGCCTTGCAATTCCAGCTATTACATGACATCACTTACAGTCTGAAGGGCAGCAATGGTACAGAATCCATGAGCCCTGAAATTCTATCCATCACAGGATATCACTCACCTCCTAGGAAGCAGAAATGGCACAGAATCCATAAGTCTGAGCCTTGTAATTCCAGCTATCCTATGAAATCACTCACAGCCTGGGGAAGAGCAGTGGTATAGAAATCATGAGTCTTGCCATTCCAACTATCACAGAATATCACTCACCTCCTGAAGAGTAGGAACAGAACAGAAACCATGAGCCTTGTTGTTCCAGCTATTACATGGTATCACTCACCTCCTGAAGAGTAGGGACAGCACAAAGACCATGAGCCTTGCAATTCCAGCTATCACAAGATTTCACTCACCTCCTGGAGGACAGAAATGGCACAGAAGCCATGAGCCTTGCAACTCCAGCTATCACATGTTATCACTCACCTCCTAGAGAACAGGAATGGCACAGAAAGCATGAGCCTTGCAATTCTAGCTATCACATACTATCACTCACCTCCTGAAGAACAAGAATGGCACAGAAACCATGAGTCTTGCAACTCCAGCTATCACATGTTATCACTCACCTCCTGGAGAGCAGGAATGGCATACAAACCATGAGCCCTGCAATTCCAGCTATCACATGCTATCACTCACCTCCTGGAGAATAGGAATGGCACAGAAACCATGAGACTTGCAACTCCAGCTATCACATGTTATCACTCACCTCCTAGAGAGCAGGAATGGCATAGAAACCATGAGACTTGCAACTCCAGCTATCACATCATATGACTTACAAGCTGAAAAGCAGAAATGGCACAGAAACCATAAGCCTTGCAATTCCAGCTATCATATGATATCACTCACCTCCTGGAGAACAGGAATGGTACAGAAACCCTGAGTCTTGCAACTCCAGCTATCACATGTTATCACTCACCCCCTGGAGAACAGGAAAGTCAGAAACCATGAGCCTGGCAATTCCTTTCAAGATCAATTCTTACATACCCAAAGATATGGAAAGCATGTAATGCACTTCTTGATAATGAGCTCTCTATCCTGTTTTAGATCCATCCTGCAGCACAGGTAAGTCATGTATCACCTCATAATGACTCTATGTTTACCTCTTTACTGCCATTCTCACACTCGTCCTCAGATTGTTCCTTAGCATCAGTGTCACTCCAGCACCCAAGGCATTTACTGTTTCACTGATCAAGGCATCACAACGCCCTGACTTGTGCATCCCTGTATGTGCCATATGACAGTCAAGTGAAACCAAACATTCCAAGCCTTACCTTCCAGTCTAACGTATCTTGGAGAATCATCCTTGATCACCGCCCAGTACTGCTCCTGAAAAACGACCTCTGCTTCGTCTTCTGCTTCCTTCCATGTCGGCCTCACATCTCCTTGGGATCTACCTTGCAATTTCCCCCTAATGTCGCGCTTGAATTGGTCGTACTTGGTGAACACAGGAATCACGGGCACTTTGCAATGCATTGAACCTGATTGCGGCATACAACATGCGACAGGCTTACCATTCTTGTCCGGACAGACAGAGCCAAAGAATCTCATGTCAAGCGCAGGACGATCATTGTCCATCGGGATGCAGTACCTGGATGCAACATTCCAGTTCGCACATTCTGAGCATGAACATGACGAACCAGATAGCATGCAATCTATCCTGAAGTCGCTTGGCAGTTACCCTCTCGCGCACAAAGTCCTGCACGGTCTGTAGCTCGGTTTCACTTCCGGCCTCAAACCCACACGAGTCATGAAAAACATAATCATCGTGGTCGCTGAACACGAGCTCGTGCTCGATGTTGTGCTCGCCGCGCTAGTCGAGTCAGAAGTTGTTATCGCCAACGCGGATTGACTGACCTCGGAAGTGGGATCGAGATGAACCTAATTTACCTAAGGGATGAGAAGTACTCAGAACGGGATCATATTTGCTAACCTCTTCACGAGTACCGTCTTTATTAACCCTATATACATTCGGACTCTCTGTTGTTTCGCAGACTTTCTGTAAGATGGTTGTCTTGCCGGCATTTCTCCGACCGACGACCAGGACTCGGAACTTGATGTCTGGTATACGGAAATTGAATGGCTTTGGGCTCATGGCTGCTAGTTGCGAGGTCGCAAGGTCGACCTTGGCAGGGGAATGAGATGGGAGGAAGGAAAGAAGCGCGGCGTGAGGGTGGTCAGTATCCCAGCCTGCGTTTCGTTCTCCGCCTCGGATCATTCCAGAGAAGCATCGACTGATAAGGGCGACCAGTGGCCACTCGTTCCGGGAAACAAGCATTTGACCATGATAGTCGAGGAGCTCGACTTGCTGCAGTGAAGGAGTAAATGACGTGATACGCGGAAGATACCAAAGCACTTGCGAGTGAGACCGTACGATGTCGAAGTCCGTCCCCGCCGCCCAGTTGCTTGCTTATCGGGACCCGGATCAGCAATTGGGATAATGCGGCCCGTCTGATGAAATGAATGATATTTATATCTGCCATCCAAACAGGTCTGGAAACAACGTGTGAAAGAGAAGGGTGTTGGTACGTACTGACGTATCAGGATCGAGGGTCGCTGAGGCTGTAATCGTGATCTCTAGATTTGTAGCTGAAGCTCGACCTTACGGCGGTTTCCGAGCTCACGCATAATCCAGACGAATGCATCGATTCAGTGCAGTAGGAGTACAACCTAGCCAAATCAACAGGGTGATATACGACTGATTACAATCAGCTGGGGCCAGTCACGAAAGCACAGTGAGAGATGACATACCTCAATTCTGACACTCGACCCACGATGCATCTCGAAACACCTTCCCGATTTGCTCCCATCCATCCCACCCTATATCGCTGCTGGTTATCATTCTGGTATGACAACTGGCCACATTCCACCACGTCCTTGGCAAGTACTCCATATTAAACCCGGCGCTAAACGGGACCGCGTTACCTCTCTCGTGATTGTTCCTGCGCCGTTGCAATACAAAGGAAAAGAAGGATGGGCATGTAGGAGTCCTGGAACTCGGAAGAGTCTAGCCGAGTTATTGCGAAACTCAGTCTAATTGATGAACGACGCAAGGTATTGCTCGGAACGGTATGAGTTTAGAATACCTGTCTAGGTCGAGCCGTGAGGCGAAGTTCATGAGGCGTTATTCTGAATCTTCTCGGGGGGACAATCGCGCCGTATTGCATACGTCGAATCGGGCTGATGGACTTGATGAGGTGCTCGTGAAAATAGGTCATGGTTCGCCTACACATGATTGGCCTGCGCGACGAGATAAGGCAGGGCACGTGTCAGTGAGCCGGCGGGGCCTGTCCTCGTGTGACCCCGACGAGATGAGCATGTCTCAGTTGTTCGAGGATTTCTGAGCCCCATGTCCGAGATAGGGACTACTTGGATCGTCTGTTCGTAGGACCAAAATTCAGTGCATTCAAGTTGTGGGAGACGAAGAAGATGATCACAACCAACTTTACATAATCGTACCGTACAGCCACAATTTCTTTCTTTCCGTCCCCGTCAAACCTCGCTCGCACCTTGCCTGTCCAGTGATGCCTCGCTGCCCCCTAAATTTTCACGGATTTTACCAGACTACCGGCGGTGGGTCCTTTGGTTTGCGTCGTCGCTCTCTAAGTCGTCTCTGTTTATCTCAAACTCGACTCTCCGCTACCGAGCAAGATGTCGACCCTGATTATCTCCGCCAATCAGAGTGGTCGGCTCCATGTTGCTTGGGTCGGCGGCCACTGCAACGACTCGGACAAGTTAAGGAGCTTGCGTAGAGGACAAGAAGTTCACGACCACCGGTACCATGTGGGGTAGTGACGAGCAACCTACCCACGATGCTATCGATAACCTATATACATAGTATCTACTTGTAGACCTGATCGTACCGACAGAATAAATCACGTAAAGTGACCTTCAAGCCTGAGATGAACTTCGTGCCAAATGTCTGCCTGTTCGTCTCCCAGCGCACATGCGAGTTTTTCATTCACGGGCGTACAACGTACATCTTCGTGCTAATCGGTGCGGGTAACAAACTTGAAGCGCTACTCGACATGCGAGTCATTCTTTTCGATCGTCGATTCCCAACAGCTCCTGAATCTCCCGGCGGAAACCCCCTCGCTTTAAAACCGAACCGCTGCTCCCGTACAGCGTCCGGCAATGCGCGTGAATTTCCTTGCGTCTGGCTGAGCATCCATAAGTCTCAAACGCTTTCTTCAAGACCTCCCAATCCGCCGTACCCGCCACCGGAAGATCCGGGTTCAGTGTAACATCGAACAACAACGTCAGTACTGATATGAGGTCGATAGTGTATACCATCATTAGACACTGCACCTCAGGTCTTTCAGAGTTTTCATTAGAAGCGCACCCCAGAGATAGATGTGGCACATACTTGCGTTCCAAGATGGCGCTCGAAAACCATTCCACGAAGGAGCGCGCCAAGCCCAATGTAGCTGCTGGCGGCACGACGGGAATGGTGCTGGCCGTGACTAGGCTAACAAATTGTGCAATAGTATCGGGATGCGGTACACTAGGAGGTAACCCTGAGCAACATCAAATAGGAACGCGGGATGCTACCACGTACTGGGTGGGGGAAGACTCGGGTTGAATGTCTTGAACAATATACAGCATGAGGTGCTTAAACTCCTCTCCACTTAGAATCTACGATTGTTGGTTGGAGATCCTCTCGCACGCAAGATCCTGCTTACCTTGTCCTTGTCTTTGAAGTTCCAACACGTTATAATGTCCTGATGGACATGTGCGAGGCATTCCCGCAGTAGCATTTTCTCTGCACCGGTAGTAAGGTCACGGTAGTAGACTTCGCGGAGTTAGGTCCGCATCATGGACGCGAACAGTACATTGCACGTACAATTAATCCCTTTTCTGCACGGCGAAAGGGATTAGAAATGTTGCGATCGAGCCGAACAACACCATGGCACTTACTCGACGCTCGCTTCAATCTTCGATGGCAAGCTAGCACGCTGAGCAGCTGCCCAAGTCACCCGTGCATCACCTTTGAACTGCTTGTGAACAACTTTGTGAATCATATCGACTAGCATAGTAATGGTCGTCTCATAGCCCCTGTTGACTGAGCTAGATTAATGCCAAACGACAACCGGATCGAGACCGCCTGCTTACCAGAAATGCTTATGTAGGGAGGGGTAGGGATGTGTAGCGCAGCCGCGGAATCGGAGAGAGAGCCCGCAGAGGCGTTGAAGGCGTCCCTAGCATCCGCCTTGCCGGCCTCGTGTAGCATCTCGGGGTCCATTTCTGGGTTGTCTTCCTCTTGTTCAAACTCCTTCGACCGTACCAGCTTATCGTACTTGGTGAAAACAACGACAACGGGGGCTGACGAGTATAGAGGTGGTCAATGAGAACCCTGCCTCAATAAAACTGAAAAGAACGAACTCTGGAGTTCGTGGGCGAGTGCTAGCAATTTCTTGTCGCCTTCCTCTAACACTGCACCCCCGGCTCTCGGCGTTTCAGTACACAGCCTGGAGACAGTGAGTTCCAGACCACAGGTTCGCCACGGTAACAGACTTGCCAAATGGCGTGCAGTTTGTCTTTCAAGTCCGGCTTGGCATGTCTCTCTCCTAGGAACCGACCTACGAGCTTGAAATTGGCGTCATCCCCAGGTTCGAACCCTTTAGAGTCGTGCAAGACAAAGTATGTATTCTCGTCTGAAACGAATTCCTCGTCGATAGCGGCTTCTCCGGGTATATATTTGGATACTTTCTGAGTGAAGGAAAGATCAGCTGGTCCCAATACGAACGCGGTCACTTACTGCTTCTGTGATTCCAAACACGCAATTGACCAAGGAAGACTTTCCGACACCAGCCTGCAATGATCATTAGAAGGATACGAGAGGAACGGCCGAGACTAGGACTGACACGACCAACACAGAGGATGCGAAATCTACGAGAGAGAATGAAAAACTGGACAACGAGAACTCGGAACTATGCACACCTCGGAATGATTTTGAGAACCTCGTCGATAGTCGAGATGTCAGTGGTATCCATACTGGTGGTGTTGAGAGAAGCAGAGCGAGAAAATCGCTTACGAGGGAGGGAGAAGGAGTGGGCATTTATCGATGACTGCTATCGATAAGTCATGGCCACACATGTCCATCACTGTGAGGTGCTTCCATTCGCCATCTTACTAGGCTGAGTATGGAACGGTTCTCGAACACTGCCAGCACATCGCTACTACAGCCGTGCCTCGACTCGTCGAGAGTAACATCTCGGTGGCGCTTTTGGTTCCCAACCTCGTCTAGTGCGCCACAATCGCAACCGGTTCGCCAGCGCTGCTTCTCACATGGCAGCGTTTGCCCGACCGGCGATCAGGACTCGGAACTTGATGTCGAGGATATGGAAATTGAATGGCTTTTGGCTCATGGTAACGGTGAGCGGCGAAAGCGGGGGGATGAAAGAGACGGTGGTCGGTATCCCAGCCCTCGATTCATTCTCCGACTCGGATCACTCCAAAGAAGCGTCGACAGACAAGGGCGACCACGGTGACCAGGTCAGCCTCGTGGAGATTTTGAGTCGGATCAGCTTCGATCGAATCTTAGATGTGGTTGGCAAGTTGGATCCGAGGTGAGCATTCGACCGGAATAGTCGAAGAGCTTATCCTGCTGGAATGAGCAAAGAATAGTGTGGTGCACGAAAGATACATACCACAGTCGCGGGTGACACCGTACACGGTCGAAGTTCGTCCCTGCTGACACGGTTGCTTGCTTATTGTGATCCATCAGCGGCTGGGATGATGCGGCACAGAACCTTTGACGAAACGAATGATATTTATATCTGCCATCCAAACAGAGAACAATTCTAGAGCAACGGGTGAGAGGGAAAAGTGCTGGCAGGGACCGACGTATGGTCTAGGGACTGGTCGTGATCTCGAGATCTGTTGACCATACGGCAGCCTCCGAGCAGATGCATAATACAGACGAATGCAACGATTTGGCGAATTCAACCAGCAGGGTGATATATGGTTACAATCAGCTGGGGTACACAACGAGCGATGACGTGCCGTAACAACGACGCTCGGCCCGCGATGCACCTCGAAGTACCTTCCCCGAGTTGTGCTCGTCCCATTTCGACGTCCAGCCCATCCCACACTATACCGCTGGACATTATTCCGGTATCACAAGTAGCAGCATGCTCACTTACTCTTCCATGTTCTTGGCAAGTACTCCAGATTCCATTCGGTGCCAATAGGAATCGCCTTGCCTCCCTCGTGATCGTTCCTGTACTGTTGCACTACAGAAGAAAACAAGAATGGGCATAGCGAGTGGTGAGAAATCTAGTCCAGACGACGAACAACGTGCCCGAGCGCAAAGTGTGGACGGGCTTTGTTCGGAGTGTTATGGCTCTAGGATCCTTGTTTGGGACGAGGCCTGGGGCAAAGTTCACGAGGCGTTATACGTCTTCTTTTCGGGAACGGTCGTGTCAAATTGCACGCGTTGCATCAAGCTGAACGAACGCGGTGAGACGCTCGTGATGACGGAGTCAGGGACCAC
>JBBPOD010000719.1:0-14863 GCA_038091255.1 Tylopilus intermedius | reverse complement strand
CACCCTCATCCCCGTCAACGGCGCTCTGTACCTGCTCCCCCCGCTCGACGAGCGCTACAAACGCCCGTTCGAACGCAATCTTGTCCAACACCCCTCCCCTCCCCTCACCTTCGGCGTCCGTATCGACATTGGCATCATCCGAGAACCAGTTCGACGCAGACGATTGTGGCATCAAGGCATGTCCCCAAAGACGGCGTCCGAGTCGGTCAGGAAGGATCCACCACCCTCGGGGTCCGTCAGCCATGCATCCGTCTCAGTGAGCCACGCGCTCGCCTCGGATTCTGTGATCCACGAGGCAGCACATGCATCGTCAAAGAGCCAACTCGTCTGGGGCCTTTGGAGCCCTCCTTGGTAGGTTGTCCTCCCCACGTCGCTCCAAGCGTTCTCGCTGATGTTCCAACGTGTTTTTCGGCTTTTTCAGCATGCATATAGCGTGCTCATCACAGTTGGATCCTCTCATCGCGTCTGCTCCATCTACCTGAGGGTTGTCATCTGCACGGAGTCGGCTGTCTTCGATGGGGAATATATGTGTATATAACTTGTTTAAACTAACCACGTACATCGTATACGACGTCTAGCGACTCAAAAAGGAGCGTATATCTCTCGTCGATGCTTGATATGTGCTCGTCATCGCGAATATTCACATGGTATGCATGTATGACATCACTTCAAGTTCCGCGTGAGAACGTACCCACGTGATACATGTCACCGCATGGCACGCTTCGATGTCGACGGGGATGAGACCTTATTCATCGCGCGAACCGATTCAGTTGGATTCCTGTACTCATCACCACCCCCTTGTGTCAGCAAGATGGAATGCCTGCTTGCGTAGATTCATCGACATCACTCGGATGATTGCATCCGAGTTGGACCGCTTCTGAAACAAGTCTGTTACGTCCCTCATCGATTCATCCACATGTCACACTTTGTCCTGATCGCTGTGCCCATTGCAACTGCACAACCCATACAAGGCGGCGCCGCTTTCTATTGGCCAGTTCAAGCTGGCTAGCTCACTGTTTGACAAAGACAACCGTGACGTTCGGGTGGTCGATTGGATCGCCCAGCCAGCAGTCGAGATGTGCCTCGCTTCCTTGTCTGTTTGTTTTTCTTTTTTTTCTTGATTGACGGAAGGATGTTCACGCCAAAGGGTAGAGAATTGGAACCAGTTTGATGCACAAGGTACTGAGGTGTTGATACCAATTCACGATTGCTGTTCACCTTCCTCTTAAATGTCAGTGCGTAATCTTCATTTCCTTCCTAACTGGTCATTTGCTGAGACTCTGAGCAGACTGCTTGATTTCATCCCGTTACTATGGAGACAAAATCCGGTGACGATCCATTTCGCAAGAAGAGCAGCAGAGTTGTCTATTCACGGGGCTGGGGTTAGGTGAGATTTTCATCGCTATCAAACCCTTTACCTCAGCCTCGTTCGCAGGCTCGTCACGGACTTGAATCTACAACAAGGTAGCCACAAGCGGAACGGCGTAAGCGCGAGATGCTCACTCGAACGCGAGTCTGGACGTCCTGGATCGCTCTACTGCCACGTAATTCGCAAAGCCGAGCACGATCAGGTAAAGCTACATTATGAGGAGTTTAGCCAATTGGCATGGGCGTTCCCGCTACAGGCACAAGGTAGGATAGTGTTCTCCTGACATGACAATCTGGATCTGATTAAGTGATAGTGTGATATCCATTTCTGCGACTACCATGTGTAGTTGCTGCGCATCATTGGTCGATTCCATGACGAGATATTATCTTAACTGAATGCACCGACCTAAACAAGGTAAGCTCCTCTTGTTGCGTAAATTCCTCTTTCGCTGACTCTGCCATCTTTCTCAGCCGCTGAGTTTTTTTTCCGTGACTGTGGAACACGATGCGGAACTATTCGTTTACTTCGAGGGTGCGCAGGCGACCTCACCGGAGAAAACGGTGCTTGGGAAGGAGCTGGATGAGCTTGTCGAAGGCATCATCGGTGTGCCTGATGAGCTTTCCTGATCTGAAGGAAAGGATTCTGACGCAATTCGTGCGTGTTCCCCTCGACCGACTACTTGTATACGGTTCTGAAAGCCTAAACCGCAGCTCTGGCGCAACATCGTAACCAACTTGGTGAGATTTTGGAATCGTTTGGATGCTCTCTGAGCTTTTATCTCATTGCTACATGTCAACTCAGTGAAGCCTATGGATGTTTTCAGCACGACTCGCTCTCATGACTACCCTAAAGAACTTCCAAGCTAAAATCTAGGAAACACACGCCCACGAGTGCGCCAAGCATATACAGGGCACCCGTTTCTCGCTCCCAGAGGCAGGTACCACAATGTACGATGTTGAATTGCAATCATACGAACAGGAGCGAGTTCTGGTGAGTTGATGCTCAGTCATCGTCGACCAGCACCTAGATATTTCTTTCTCTGCAGGGATTGCTTGCCGCTCACGATGACGAGCAGGCACGAGTTGCGCTGGCGTCGTTTTTAACCTAGATGTGTGTTTTTCGGATCAGTCACCACCCACCACTGGATTCGCTCTCCAACAACGAGCGGACCGATACTGCCCCTGGTTGGACTGGTATCGGTCGAACGAAAGAGGAGGCGGGCATGCTCGCAGCTGAATTTTCCAAGGTGCAAGACAATATCGGAGGAAAGGTATGAGCCGTGTCACGTCCTTGACGCGCTCCGCATCTCATCGAAAACAATTAGTTAGGTCGGAAGTCCGGATGCAACCCGCCCACTCCCGTCCTCGCTGACGTCCATCTCACCCACCCTGACGATGACGATGACGCGACGACGACAACGCGTACTCTCCCTCGTCCTCACTCGCCCTGACCACGACGCAGTGACGCGCTCCTTCTCCCTCATCTTCAAGTTTCCACATCGTGACGACGAGGTACTAGTAGCACCCTCACCACCATGACGACGACGCGCGCTCTCCCTCTCCCTCTCCCTCTCCCTCTCCCTCGTCCTCATCCACCTTGTGACGACGAGGTCACGTGCCCTCACGCACCTTGACCACAACGACAACGACAACACGACGACGCAATGATGACGCGACGATACGATGATGACGGTGATGGGCATACCCTCCCTCAGTGTACCACCCGAATTACCCGACGAGCCTGCGATTGCAACGAATGTGCCCCAGAACTTTGAGCTCGTGGTGGAGAGAAGATTCGTTGCGCGCTCCAACGAAACACGTACCGCACACATTAACATCTCCACTCCGCAGGATTGCCACACATACCCAGAACTGAGGAGAAAACTTTATTCTGCACTTGCAGGGGGCGATGAAGGAGAGCTCTCAGTCGCCATCCCAAAAGAGGTCTCCTTGAGACAGTCTGGTCATGCTGCATATTCAATGGCGAATGGTATCGTCAGCGAAGTATTCTTCCCCTTCTCTCTCCCTCTTTTTCCCCTTAGTTGCTCAACTGGACGTAACTCAAACAGTCGCGCCGGCCGTGCTGTATTCACTCGCGTGGATGGAGAGGGGTCTTGCATTTCTAGGGTCGTCGAAGAGCTAGGAACGAACGAACGGGCGCTCCTCGCATGTCATGGTATCCCAGATCGGGAAGCGCCATTACTCCCGAGCCCCAAACCCCTTGCCCTTCACAGACTCCACCTCTCGGCCCAGAGTTCATGCCTATCGTCGTTCGCATCGAATATAGCCTCCGCAATCCCGTAGACGGTATCCAGTTCGTGCTACCCACAGACGTGTATTCATACGTAAGTCTATCTTGCTAGTGCACACGCCCCATCGCGGTTCTCATCTATCGCAGCGCGTTCCGCATGGATACATTGTTCCTTCTTCTCCCGACTCTGCCAGATGTTGGGTCCCTTGCGTCGACAATTTTTGGGAAAAGTGCACTTGGGAACTCGAGTTTGTGGTGCCGAGGTACCTGCAGGATCCAGCGGGACGAGGATGGCGACTTTGCTGGGCGCCAGGAGGCCGTGCCAACCGTAGTCGTCTGCAGTGGAGACCTCGTGGAACAGGCATGTCTCCGTTCCGCTCCGTTCCGCGTGACGCTCACTGGGTTGTGATAGGTCGCGCATCCCAACAACTCTAACAAGACCATCTTCCTTTTTTCCCAAACGGTGTTGACTTCAGCACAATATGTCGCTTTCGCTGTCATGTCTATTCGATCGCGGCAGATTCGTCCGAAGAGGCGTCAGGTGTAACGCAACCAAGAATCTATGCTGCACGCCTCGACGTCGTTTTTACGCTCGGGGATAAACTTTCACACCCTCAGGCAGCTGCGGAGGGTGACGCTGAGGAGGACGAACAGGTCATGTCTGGCGCCACGTACGAGTGGATCCGAATGGATGCCGACTTTGAATGGACCGCTGCCATTGCGTTCGAGCAGCCAGATTTTGGGGTTGCTGTACCCTATGCCATTCGCTGCTATTTGCCGAACAGAGCGCGAACATCCAGACGCCTGAGGGCATCAAGATTCTGTCTTTCACTCTGGAGATCTTTACATACTAACCTTTTCGTGCAGGATCAGAAACCGAGCCCCAGCGGCGGTTCAAGTGAGCGCAAAACTGCTCCTTAATACGGCGTTATACTCACACTTTAGTAAAAGATCACCGCCGAGCAACTCCTATTGTCAGCACATGTGGTAGCCTGCACGTTCTGATCTTACTATTTAGGCTCATGAGCGTCAAGAATCAATGTTCCACGCCCCGAAGCAGCGCCTCGAGGAGTTTGAAGAACTTCACGAGTATTGAGGAAGAAAACGCAGAAAGCCCGAGGAGCGAATTCGGCGAACAAGGGGCAGCATGTAAGTGTCATTTGCGTTTGCTTTCATTCTCTTCTGACTAACCATCTCTTAGCAAAGAACGGACTCGGTATGCTGTCTGAGAGGTGCGTAATAACGCTTTTTGCAAGAAAACCTCTCCTCACACCCTATTCAGGTCAGTCAAAACGAATTCGACCGTTCTCGACCGGTCTTTGACGCGCGTTGGACGTCGATCCCCGAAATGCAGCTAAAATCGCGCAACGTACAACATGCTCGTAATCTTTTCGATCGTGCTGTGACACTGCTTCCTCGGGTAGACCAATTGTGGTACAAGTATGTCTGTTTAGAAGAACTCCTGCAAAATGTCCCGGGAGAACGCCAAGTTCTTCGAGCGCTGGATGCAATGGGAACCGGATGATAAAGCGTGATCAGACTGCGTTGCAGTTTTTCGGGGACGAAGAGGAACAGAATGAAAAGGCTCAAGCCGTGTCCAATGCGTTCGCCAACCTGGAGACCCGTCTGAAGGAGTACGAGCGTGCTCATGTCCTCCGTCGTCAACATCGGTTCACCCGATATCTCCGAAGGAAGAGATCATCTCATCATCGGTCATCTGGCAGATCATCCGCAGAGGTCTCCTTGCGCAGGTCGACATCAAACTGTATCCCGAGAGGACGGTGAGACCATCGACGATCTCCTTCGTTTGACCCCCGACCAAATCCTGCTCCGATGGTTCAACTACCACTTGAAGGCTGCTGGCTAGCAGAGGAGGTGAAATCACTCTAGCACCCCACTCATTCACTCATCCTGACCATCATCCGCTTCAGAGTGAACATATCCTTCCCAATCAAGCCCGAAGAACTTTCTCGTGCTCCGCTTCAAACGAGAGATCTCCGTCAACGTGCCGAACAGGTTCTGCAAAACGCCGCCGCGATCGGTTGTCGCAAGTACCTCACTCCCTCTTCCCTCCTCGCCAAACCTGCTTCTCAATGATGCGTTCGTTGTTAATCTCTTCAACACTCGGTCCGGTCTTGCCCCGCTGGACAAACAAGGAGCCAAAGACTGGTGCGGTTGAAGACTTTGATACCGAAGGCGAACGCGAAGCCCGCGTCTTCACGCTCTGGCTCAACTCGCTCGGCGTTGAACCTGGCATATTTGACCCGTTCGAGAATCTCAAGGATGGATTGATCATCCTCCAGGCGTTCGACAAGATCCTTCTCGGCTTGGTTATCCGGCGATGTATCTCTAAACCCAAGGGGGATGCTGCTAGGGGTACGCCAAGGGCGTCTCTCGACGGGTGGATTCAAGTAGGTCGAGAATACGAACTACGCCGTCGAACTCGGGAAACAGAGCGGGATGCACCTTGTCGGAATCCAAGGCGCAGACACCGTCAACAGGACTCAGACATTTATTCCTGGTCTTGTGTGGCAACTCACGCGGTGAGCCTCTCTCATGCCATGTATTCCCATTGGGATACTCACAGATGGGACAGGCTCAACATCACCAAGACGCTCACGGCGCTCGCCGGGTCCGGACTCCGATCACCGACCAGGAGATGGTTAGGTGGGCCAGTACGACGGTCAAAAAAGCGGATCCGGCCACTCGCACGATCCGGTCGTTCAAGGACCCCTCACTCACGTCGGATATCTTTATTCCCAACATCTGCAAGGCAAGGTTCACTGAACCCAGCTTCTTGCTGCTAACATCGAGTCCCAGTTTGCTCTTGAACGTTTACGTCTGCAACATTGTATGCCGCATATACTAGTAAATTCGAGAAGCGGCATGGCACTCGGTCGGTTCTAGAGTCCACTGTCCTGTGAAAACGCGGAATCCAGTATGAAGAAGTCACTCACGATGGCCGCAACTATGACGTATGGTCCGACTATATACGACTAGAGGAGATGCTTTGCGAACTTTGAGAGGTGAAGACGGTTTAAAAGAGGAGCAAGATGCTGCCGCAGAGAGGGTCCGGGAGGTATATGAACGTGCTGTGTTGCATGTCCCACCTGGACAGGAAAAACGGCACTGGAGACGGTACGTCTTTCTGTGGTTAGATTATGCTCCCTTTGAGGAGATAAAAACCAAGGTACAGTCTTCTAAGTTCGAGTCTCATGTTTTCTCAAAATCTACTTTCAGGACCGCGATTGCGCTGGGCAGGTTTATCGAACAGCACTCTTTACGTTTGCCAAGTTGTGGATTATGACTGCCCGTTTTGGGATACGGCAACTTGGACGGGATTGCAATGTGCCCGAAGGAGGCACTTTCCAAAGGCTACGTTCAGCTTGAGGTGGACGTATGTCAAAGAATACTTCCTTTTACATGTACTGACTGATACCTAGTTGTGCGAGTTCAATCGGGTCCGTACGCTTTACGAGAGATACCTGGAGGTGTGCTGCTCTGAAATACGATTGAGCACCCCAACTGACTGCACTCTTAACAGTATGACCCGACAAATTTCGCTGCATGGATTAAATATACAGAGCTAGAAACGGCCCTGGAAGACGCTGCCCGTGCAGAAGCCATATTTGAACCCGGAGTCTCCCAACCCTCGCTCTCGATGCCATAAATTCTGCGGGAAGCACAAAGATCTTAAGAACAAGAGGTGAGTCTGAGTCTCCGTCAACCGGATTTCGAGGTTGAGTAATGAACTTGATTATCGCAGCGGGTTGCTTTACTGGAGGCATGGAAAGCATTCGAGGAAGAGAATGGTACTGAGTCGGACGTGGCCAGGGCACAAGGCATGGTGCCGATAGTCGGCAGGTCGACAACGAAACACACTGTGGGCCTGTCCGATGCCGCTAACGATCCATCTGCCCGTGTGTCTCCATCCCTCCGGCTCGCCCCACATTCTGACCATAGTTGCGTTCACGTATCGGTTCCTCCTCGCCACTCTCTGGCCATTTTCTTGCTTCCGAGTCGGGTTCTCCGAGTCCGAGTCCGACTGTCAACTTGAAAGTGTCAATTGATTGTTGTGCCAGTGGAACGCCTGTGTTTTACGTATTATCCCTCGCCTGTCTTCATTAGTTGTCCGCTTAAACACTGACTCTCCGAATGACCTCGCTCGATGTGTGGTTGAACCGGGCGCACAATATATCCTTGCTTGGACGGTTACAGTACCTCGGATCTACTAGTACGCCACGAACTCGCCGTGTTACTAAATACATCGCATGTTCTTTTCTTTCTCACACATTCTTTTGACATACCTCTTGAACAGCCTTTGTACGCGACGGCTCCAACAAGAAATTCCATGGGTCGTCAAAGAGGTAATCAAACTGGTGCCTAGGCGAGAGCTATAAACAGGTAGCCGTACTCCGTTGTGGTTTCCTTGAGGTGTTTCTTACCTCCCATCCCTCTGTGCTCTCCGAGGCGAACCTGCCCTCCCTCCTATGGCACCAGCTCGCCCGGCACGCGCCAATGCCGGGAAGGGTGGCTACCTTTCCCAGCTGAAGAAGACTACCGACGCGATTGATCAACCCCATCACGAGCGGGCGAAGGATCGCCTCGATGGTGAACCCGTCAACCGTTTAGCTCCTACTCCACGTCGCCCAAGGAAAAAAAAGACTGGGAAGCAGCGGGCTCAGGTCAGTATGACTACGCGCCACCTCATCGTACACTAACACTCGGTAGGATGCCACAATGGATGACGAGGATACTGACTTGCTTGCCCCGTCGGCTCGGATTACGACGTCTGCCCCGGACGGGCGTTTCGGCTTGCAGCCACAAGCCCCAGCGTTTGTGGGCAAGGAAACCCTGGAGGAATACGAAAGGGATCGTCGTAAGGGCAATGCAGTGGCACGTACAGGCAGAGGCGGTGTCCACCCCAAACAGGTTTGTTAATCTGTCTCTTTCAATGATTTGCAGCTGACAAGACATCATGCCAGAGTTCACGCAATAATCGTCATGACGAAGCACTCCAGATGGACGTTGACGACCATCATTCTCGCGGCCACCAGACAGAGGGCGATGATCATGATCGCAGAATGGACGTTACGATGGATGCTACACGCGGCGGCTCGTTGGGTCCCGTCGATGAACAGTTTGAAGGTACGTCATCCACTCTGCTTGTTATCTATGCGGCTAACTCATTGATTTTTAGTACCACGAGCTAAGGACAACCCTGCCTTACAAGCAGAAGCTCAAGCGCAGTCCTCGCACCGTTGTTCCCAGCAGGCTGTGTCATGCCAGTCTCACAACAGGGACAGAGACATCGTGCCTCGCCCCGTGCGGCGCCTTCAAGATGGCAACCTTCCTTCTCCCCCGCTCCCTCGCTCCAATTCAGACTCGGTGGATGGAAATGCTCGCCACAACAGGGCTCAAGTTAATGCGGCATCCCGCGGTAATGAACGCGTAAGCCATATGGATTCGCGCAAGGTGGTACTCAATGTTGTTTTGTACAGGCCAACGTTAATTACGACGTACTTGGTGGCCACCATTTGAACAATCGCCGCCCCAGGTCTCCTGATCCGCAGTACCTGCATGATATTCGAAATGGCAACAATCGCGTATCGGGACAACAACAAATGGAACGAGAAGCACCTATCGCTCAGCAAGACCGTGCCACAACCAGGCTTGAAGTTGTAGGACATGACGACACGGGCATAGATGACGAGGAGGTGAATGACGCTGCAGCAGACCGGCAGCATCCTCTTAATGCCCCAGATCAGCTTCATGGCCGCCGTGGACGATATTCCAAGCATCGCAAGGACGCCATCGAGCCAAAGCCGTGGCACGTTGGCTATTATCCCCCACTCTGGCGGCAACTCTTAGAGACTGCGAAGGCGGAAATGCGACGTTCCCTATTTCGTAACCACCCTTTCTTTCAAGACAAAAAGAGTGCGATAGAAGGAGAATGTTACGAAGTTTTGCTGAGTGTTCTCGCCCGTTATGAACGCGAGGGAAGGGTAGTCGAGCGCGGCAAGTTGGACAACATCCATCTGCGCTTGTCCTCGTTAACCTTATTCTTTCTAGATCCTCTTTACAAAAAGAACAACATGGCGCATGTGGTATGTTTTGAATATAATCACAGAGCGTGGCTAACTTTGCTTAGCTATATGAAGATATCGGATCGTTTCGAAGCGTAATCAAGAAGGCCGTTCAGGAAGCAGTCCCGTCGGGGTATGCACTCTATGCTCCGTCATCCGTGATAACCCGGGAGGCTCGCACGGCGTTCATCAAGGATAGAGCCGCAAAGCTCCTGCAAGGCTCGGAGTATCTAGTCGCGGAGGTTACTGGTATGGTAAGGAGTTCCAATATACATGATCCAACATTGAATATTAATGCATTGGCAGGAGAAGAAGGTGTCCTTTAGTCACCCGGTACTCAAGCAAGTGTGCCTTTCGGTGTTCTACTCACAGACGAGCAAGTCCCTTCGCACGTTCCCCGAATTTCAACGTTCTGTCCCGAAGAAAGCCCTTGCACTTGTGGCTGCATTGGTACGCAGCGTTCAACTCTTCCTGCTGTTGCTAACTATGGGTTACAGGTTCATTTTGTCTTGCATCAGTACAAGAAACACGGCAGCGACACCAACCCGAACCTCAATGCGAAGGAACTCGAGGTGGCATACAACAAATTCATGAATACCATCGAATTGCTCGCCAAGCACCCTTCCAAAAACCGTCGTTTCGAGCAGATGCTAGTTGATTGGGCGACTGACGGAATGTAAGTATCCATGCATATACATTCCTCTTGCTAACCTAATGAGTAGGGATGGTTTCAACTATGAATTCGGTGATGATGATGACCACGGAAATGATGAATTTGGTATGAACATATCCGATTCAGAGCAGGACGAAGATGGCAGTGAGCGAGCAATTGCTGGCCGAGGTGACTTCAATGGTGATGAGCATCCTGATGATGGCAACTCTTTTGGTGATGATGATGAAGATGAGGAATCTGGTGGGTGTTCGGAGGGCAATGATGATCAATAGAGCTAGTACAGGTCAATAGTAGTACATACATTGAGCAATGAAGCAATTTTCACAGTGAGCTTGGATGTGTCACAACTATAGTACTAGTAGAACTACATATTCGTATAAGGCTTACAGCACTTAGCTTGCATACAAGTTCACATGCCACTACACAACATAGACTCCTCAGTATATGCAGTAGCATACAAAGTACAGACACTATGGAATATTCAACCTGTAGAGTGTCACACAGATTATTTGGTTCTGCACAGTACTGTAGCATCTGTGTCAAAACCCCACAGGGGGGGACCTTTCTGTACTACTGTAGGAAGTGTGACATGCTATGCAAGACAATACAGAACTGCACAACTAAGTGAGGATTTGCTGATGTAGGAAACAGACATGTCCATGGGCGGACCGCTTCCTTGTTTACGCAGAACGCCTCGATATTGTCACCCAAGCCAATGGATCTGTTATCGAACCATCATCGGGACTGCACATCCTGAAGCGAGCAACACGCGCATCCGGAGCCCCATTCGGCGAGATATTTCCGTTGGACCAACTACGGTCCTACTGTCATCTTACTCCTCGCTTTGATCGAGCTCAGGCGGACAGTCGACTGACTGCTTACAATAGTATTCACTCCTCCTCCACAATGTTCCTAAACAAGTACATTGATAAAGACTTCTACTATGCCGTTACGGGCTCGTAGTTTCTACCTACAAGGACCTTCGTGTAGTAGTTTAGGAACTCGAAGATATACGCCGCTCACGCTTTCGGATATCATCCCTCCTCCCGAGATTGCCAGATCTGTCTATGGCGCCACTCGCTGGTGACGAGAGCTCGCTGATTCACTCGATCCTCGCACATGCTATCCGAGTCCAGGTTGAATCTCCCCCACAGATTGATTTTAACTCTTCTTCCAAGCACCAGAGGCGTGAGTTCCTCGTCGTTGGTCACAAGCGCAATTCGTCCTGAGTTTCGCAGGATTCGACTCCTTTACGGAGATACGACGCGGAACATGAATCGTTGTACAGCATCGCCTCAGTTTCATCCTATGGCAATGTCCTTTACGGCGGCTCTGCAGATCCTTTCGATTTCGGTTCAGTCGTACCTCTCCGAGCTTGCGGGAGCGACCCTCGTTAGACAAGTTTTCATTCACCATGTCAACCGCAGTTGACGACACCTTCTCCTTCAAGTTCATGCATCGGCAACCGCAGCTTCGCAGACTCGACAGTGACGCCTCAAGCTTCTACTTCCGCGCATCACTCGTCCATCCCTACGACCGCAGTCAACGGCGACTCGGACCCGAGTCTGGCGCGTCCATTGGTCCTCCCATTAGTCTTTTCAATCGCAATTCTACCTCCCATCGTCGCAGCGATCCAGTACGAACATAAGCAGTACTGCTAACTCATCCGCCAACTGCAGACGCTTCTCATGGGCTCGACATCGATCGAATCCCTCAGTCGAGTCTACCCTGAGCGACTTCTCGGGACTGCACCTCGGACGACCTGGTCTAGAAATGCTAGAGTCTGCCCGAGAACGCGCGTCATCGCTGCCATCCATCTCTGTCTCACCTTCCCCGTACATCCTTGACAGTACCCAGGACCCGCCCCAAGTGTTTGTCGTAGATCATCGTCTGTGAACTCTATTTCGCTGTGGGACGACGAGCAAGGGATCACTGCGCTACGAAGGTACTACTAGTACGCTCTCTGGGGCGAAGCAGAGGACACAGTCACAGAGAGCAAACGTACGTGGTCGGATACATTTTCCTGTACAACGTGAGTGACATGAACACGAGTGCTCTTTTGGTGCTGATCCCTTCGCTAGCGTTCGATCCTCCGCGTCATCGACCGGGGATGGAGGCCATGTTGGAACGCTCATTGCAGAGCTATGGTCCACCTCCGTCTGATCTCATCGCGTGCGATCGCGAGCCAACAGCTGACCATCACCATACCCCCAAACTTTATATACGTCATCCATCGTGTCACGATGGCCCTCCTCACATATCAATTCTCCGCTTAGTCCATGGTCCGTCCTGCCGCTCACGCATTCCCCCATCGGCTCTCCTACTTCACGTACAAGGGTTCGCTGGCAACCTTCAAATTGGCTGGCATCGTGGTCAAGACCGGTTCCCATTTATGTAATTTTGTGGCTGGTTTGGGAGTCGGTTTACATCAGCTCGCTCAACTTCAACCATGGACGTGTTCCAATTTGACGTATTTCTGGTACGCCACTCCATCATTACTCTCTATCACAACATGGCTTGCACTGCATTTTGGAGTATTTAAAGGCCTCACTTGTCAAGCAGCGAACCCTCGAGTCGCTGAGGTTTTCTTCTCGCTCCTGTCTCCATGGAGATGGCTGGACAACATCGCAAGCAGCCACCCACTGCGCAGGATCCCTCGCAGTTACGTCCCCCCCCACGACGCTCGACACGGTCGACCGCTGGCCAAGGTGGTCACACAAGTCAGTCAGGAAAGGCCGCCGTTGCCACCAAGACACCATGCCAGCCGCCTAGACGGCAGGTTAACTTGCCTGACGATGAGCCTATCAATCCCATGGCTCCGACTCCTAGCCGTCCTCGGAAGAGGGCCTCTCGTCGTCCCAGCAAAGGTGTAGAGCATAAGGTATGCATTTTTCCAGTCCTTTACGGATGAAAAAAAAACTAATCTACATTCACGAAGACCTCAGCGGCTCCACCAGTTCTCATGGCACAGACCGCAATGCCGGCCACCGCGCCTGCTGTACCGGACGGTCGCTTCGGCTTTCAGGTACCTGCGCCCGTTCCAACATTTGTGGGCTCTCAGTCGATTACCGACTTCGAACACAATCGGATTCCAAAGAGTGCTAAACCCAAGACTTCGGGTGCTACTAATGGCGCAAAGGTTCCTGGCCTTGACCGTCGCCCTACGCACGGTGTACTAGTACAGCCTGCCCATTCATCAAGCTTGGGGTCCAACGCTCCAGCCCAATCCTCTCGCGGCATTCCCGAGGCATCGCCACTATCAGCATCGGAGGAAACTCACCGTACTCAGTCAGCCCCATCCAACGATGCCCGCTCTTCCCCCTTGTCTGAAAAGGAAGACGAAGGCCGGGAACCATCTGTTGCACTTAATGAGTTATGGAATATAGAAGAAGAGAACGAAGAAGACGAAGACGAAGACGAGAAAGGGGACGAAGAGGACGAAGAGAACGAAGAGGACGAAGAGGAAGAAGAGGAAGAACGAGAACGAGAACAAGGGATCTCGGATGTGCTGGTCGAGGACGAGGGCGAACGTATTCCCGGCAACCTATTCGATGATGTTTCCCCTCAGGTTCAGGAACTCGTCTTTGCCAATCCTGGTGAGTCTTATTTCACTCTAGTTTCGTCGTGCAACTTGACTTCTCATTTTTTGAAGACGTAGATATGTTTTCCGACGATAATGGCAACATTCCAGCTAGCCCTCAAGCAACTCGACGACAACCTTCCATGCCCCGTTCTTTACCCAGCCAGCGCCGGCGAGTGGATGACTACCGTCCTTTCACTCAGTCCCAGCAATCTTCCACTGGCAACACACAACTGCAACGCCGATTGAACGCTCGAGACAATGACCGTTCGTCTACTAGCACCTCTGGCCGCTCGAACGAGTAAGTTGTTCCTGGTCCTAGGTCAACCGCATCATCGCACTTACCCGCCGTGCTCCTAAGCCAACAACGTCTCCCTGCACAATCTCGTGATCTCGCACAATCACGTCGCCCGGCACAATCTCGTGACCCTCGTGTACCGTCCCAATCTCGCCCCCAGGTGCAGTTGCAACAGCAGGCCCTACCTCCCGAGCGTTCGGACACTGTTGCTGGTGACGCAGTCGCCGATGCCGAAAGATCTCACCGCGCGGGTGACGAGATGGTAAGTTTGAGATTCACTGGCTTTTGTAAACTCACGGAATCCTAGGTCGGTGTTGCTTACGACCTCCTCAAGCGTCACCACTCTACAAACGGGCGCCGTCGACCACCCTCGCCCAGTTACCTCGACACTGTCCGTTCAAACGGCACGGGCAAATACAAGAGGGCTAGACAAGACCCTTCGAATGATTCTTCCACATCTCTCGATCCTCAGAGTCTGGATGAGACCAATGAGACTACTGATGGACCAGTACAGGATCACCCAGAGGGTCGAAAGGGCAGGTGGTCCATTAATCCTAAGGGAACAAAGCCAGCCAAGTCAACCACCCTCGCTTTCTTCCCTCCGCTT